>ML832901.1:6436-18360 GCA_009831015.1 Picea engelmannii
CCCCCCCCCCCCCTACCGTTAAAGGTAGAACATACAGGGGGGTTCGATATCATCTGTGGGCCATATATTTGAGCGCCTTTCGCTCTTCCATCGATCTAAGCGCACCTTTTAATCATAGAGATCCAAACACTTTATATCATCAAAACTTAGAATAGCGCCCTTTTGTGGGTTGTTTTCACTGCTCCCTTTTTGTTTTTGTCACCAAGGGTTTAGAACACAACTTTTTTACCTCAAGTCAAGGAATTGAACCAACTTCATGTCTTTTTTATTGAAAATAAAGCAAGCTAACCTATGTCCTAATCTATTCACTTAGCAAATTTAAACCAGATTAGACTGTTGGGTTAAAGAATTACTCTAGCCTGGGACTATTTGATCAAGTTTAAACTGTTTGATCAAATTTATTCACTAACCTATCTATCTTGGTTAAGATTAAACAGTTTAGCCAAGTTTTATTCACTAACCTATCAACATAAATTCAAAAGACTTGACCATGATTAGGATGTATGAATCAAGCCATTTTTATTGCATGGGGTTTATCATTTTTCTTTTCATACCCTCTTTTATTCTTTTTCTTTTCTCTCTTTTTCTTTCTTTTTCTTTCTTTTCTTTTTTCTTTCTTTTCTTTTGCAAATCATTTGCAGGATGAAATATTATTTACAACCAAAAATACAACAAGGGTAAAAAATTTCTAGTCACCAGTTGATCCTATGAAACATAGGGTTATAACAGTGGCTCCACTTGGGGATGGTGCTCTCCTTGTGAGGTGCCAAGAACCAGCCTCCTGATGTCTTGAAAGATTTTCTCTAGTGCTTCTTCTGTAACTTGATTTATTTTATTTTGAGAATCTGATGGTGCTAGTCAGTGGCTTAGGGCCTTCTCTTCAGGCTTCAACCGTCTGATCATCGACACCCATACATAAACTGAAAGTAAAAGGAGCGGTTTGTGCAATGAAATTGAATGACTAAAAACCTCATTGGGGTGGGACATAATGCTTGAGCATTCTTCCATTTACAAGTCCTCTTGGAAGGTCTTCTCCATCAATGTCCTTGAGCAAAAAAACGTTATTTCCTCTGAATGCCTAAATGATGTAAGGGCCTTTCCACAAACTATCTAACTTTCCATGTTTACCTTTATCCTCGTTTCTGGAATCCCACTTCAGTACCAAATCACCCAACTCAAAATCATCTTCTTTAGTTCTCTTGTCATAAATCTTTTTGATACTTTCTTGGATCACTTGGGTTTTTTTATACACATCTTCTCTGGACTGTTGTAAGTGGATCATCTGATTTATTCTCCTTTGGGTATCATTTGGCTTCGCTTGCACTTCCTGCAACAGTTTCATAACAGGGAATCTCAAAGAAGAAGGGAAAATTGCCTCAGTGTCGTATACCAACTGGTATGGAGACATACCAGTTGATCTTTTTGTGGTTAGTCGGTCAGCCCAGAGTGCATGGACTAACTTATTATGCCAGGACTTATTGTTTTCCTGCAATGTCTTCTTAATGATATTCACCAGACTTTTGTTTAAGGACTTAGCTAACCCATTTCCCTAAGGGTAATAGGTTGTGGAGTGCCCCAAAGTAATGTGGTACTGGCTACAAAACTCTACAAGCTTTTTGGATCTGAAGGATGCTTCATTGTCAGTTATGATTTTCCTAGGACATCCAAAACGAGACAAAATATTAGTTTCCAATAATTTAATGATGACAGATTCAGTGGCTTGCCTGCATGGTACAGCTTCAAGCCACTTTGTCAAATAGTCTTTGGTTGTGAGGATCCACTTATGTTGGTCGGATGAGGGTGGATGAATCTCACCGATAAAGTCTAAACCCCATTGCTGAAATGGGGCTTCTACTGAAATATGTTTGAGGGGAAGGGGAAAAATTTTCCCTTTGCCTTCGAAGATTTGACACTTGTGGCAGGAGATCACCTTTTTGTGTACGTCTGCAAACAAGGTGGGCCAGTAAAAACCGGCTCTGAGGATCTTGTTAGCAGTGGTTTTCCAACCCAGATGCCCACCACAATCACATTCATGGAAATCCTACAATACCTTGTCAGCTTCAACATTTAATAAGCAATTAAGTAAGATACCCTCAGGGTCTTTCCAGTAAAGGTTTTCATCTAGAATACAATATTTCAATGCTTTTAGTTTAATAAATCTAGCTTTGGTCTTAGTTAGACCAGGAGGAGCTTGTAAATTATGAAGGAAAAAAATGAGGTTTGCGTACCAAGGAGAGTTTAAGAATACCTCTTTTACATTTGGAGTCACCTGCTCTTCCTGCTCATCAACTGTAGCCAAAAAGTTAATGTCTAAAGCATGAAAATTGGACTCGGCCATCAATTTGGCCAAACCCTGACACTTGATCAGTTTAGTGGGTTTTATTTCTATATCGTATTCCAAAATGACAACAATCCACTTGCTTCTCCTACCATCAGGGTTATCCTGAGTCAAAATATCCTTCACCACTGCATTTGGAACATAAGCAATCGTGTGAGAATGGAGAATATAAACTCTAAAATATTTTATTGCTTTTACCAGGGCAAAATATTGTTTCTCCATTATATTATAGTGTGGTGCAGCATCTCTCAACGACTTGCTGAAAAAGGCTATGGGTTGTTCATACCCTTCATTGTTTTTCTGCAATAATACTGCTGCAATAATGTGTTCAGACACAAAAGAGAACAAATAGAAGTCTTTAGTGTAATTTGGACTGATCAAAACTGGGGCTTCTGTAAGTGCGTGTTTTACTTGCTCAAATGACTGCTTAGATTCGGTGTTCCATCTTATTTTGGTGTACTTTTTTAGCATATTTGTGATGTTCCTGAGGAGTTCTGCCAAATTGGGTATGAATCTTCTTAGGAAATTTTTTTTACCAATGAAAGATTGCAATTCTTTGATGTTCCTAGGGTGTTCTAGTTTCTGGATAGCTTCTATTCTGCTGGGGTCTATTTTAATTCCATCTTTAGAGATAATATGCCCCAACAACTTGCCTTCTTCTAAACCGAAAAGGGTTTTCTTGGGATTTAATGAAATCCCAAATTTTCTACACTTCTCAAACACTCATTTGAGATGTCGTAAATGTTCCTCGTCTGATTTGGAGTAGACAGTAACATCGTCCAAATATATGACTATAAACCTACCAAGCTCATACACAAAGGCAATATCCATTGATCTTTGGAAAGTGGCACCAACATTCATCAAACCAAAGGGTATTTTCACATACATGAATGTTCCCTAGGGTGTGGTGAAAGTTGTTTTCTCCTGGTCATCTAGGTGGACAAGAACTTGGTTATAGCCCGAAAAACCATCTAATAAGGAGATCCTACTGGCCCCAACTACATTTTGTAAGATGTGGTCCATTTTAGGCAGAGGGTAGTTGTCTTTGAGGGAAACCTTGTTCAGGTTTCAGAAATCAATGCAAAGCCTGATTTCGCCTATCTTCTTCCTGGTAGGAACCATATTAGAAACCCATTTTGAAAATCTTAAGGGGACTATAATTTTGGCATCATACATTTTTTTAATCTCTTTTTCTATCAGGGGTAGTAACTTGGGATTGATCCTCCTAAGTTTTTGTCTGAAAGGTTTATGTTCTTCTTTTATTGGAATTTTATGTTGTATGATACTAGTGTCATAAGCCTTTAAATCTTCATAGCTCCAGGCAAAGACATCTACGAATTCTTTGCACAGATCGATGTATTTATTCTTTTTCTCTGGAGGTAAAGACTTGGATAATTTAATCATTTTGGGTTTTTCCTCTGTTCCTATATTGCACTCTTCAACCTCTCTCTCTATGGGTTCTATCTTAGGTTTTTTCACTACATCGTTAAAATCAAACAAGTCTTCTAAAGGAACTAAACCTCTAGGTAAAAAATTGTTTTTCAAATGAAAAAACATTATATTCTTCATCGTTTTCATTTATTTCATTTGATTCTACTTTATTTACACTACCATATTCAAAAACTGATTTATTTACACTATCATCATTGTTTTTTGTATCTATATTTGTACATTCAAACTCATTCTTTGACTACAGGAAATCTTCAATTTGTTCATCGTTTCCAAATACCTGCTAGTACCTGATGTTGTCTAGAATAGTCGATCTACACTTCACCTCTAATTTGTATTGGTGATTTGGTTTGAAATGTATTTTCCATGTGGCTATTGAAGTAGCCAATGCATTTTCCAGTATGTTATGGGCTCTGGGCATTACCTACAAGTCGATTTCAGTGAAACATTCCAAAAAATCTAAAAAAACAATTCTATAGGCTCTGAGTCTAGGATTCTTAGCTGAATACTCACCTTTAATTTTCTTGATGACAAGTTCAGAGTCACCTCTTACCATAATATTTTTGGCACCAACCTTATTCAATAACTTCAAGCCGAGTAGTAAGGCTTTGTATTCCACTATGTTGTTGGTGCACTGGAAATTTAGTTTATAAGAGTGGCTCTCTAAATACTTTGCTCTATGATTGTGTAACCAAACCCCAGCTCTAGCTCCCTCTTTGCTCATAGCCCCATCAAAATACATACTCCATAGATCGACTGGAAATTCATCACTTTCTACTGTTACAGTGTTTCTTGCCTCAGTATTTGCTTTATCTTCTTGTAGGTCAGGTGCATCATCTTCCAACTGAGCAATTTGATTCTCCAAGTCACCATCATTGTACAAAATGAATGAATCCATATCAGAGTGTGCAGAGTATAATGGATAGTTGTGTGGTTTATCCTGACTGTTGACCATATACTTCATCAGAGTCTCTTTGTACAGTCTTCTCTGTTGTCCAAATATCAGGATGGTGGCATAATACATATCTAACTTCAAAGTTCTTTTCAACTTAGATCCCCAAGATCTGGATAGAAACATACCATATTTAGGGGGAATTTATGCAACCAGAATATACATCACCATGCTTTTTTATGGGATTTGAGTCAGGGTGATACATAAATCCTTAATTATCCCTATACATTTGACCTTGCTAGAGTTGAAAGAATGCAAGTCCTTGTAGGGTCTGGTGACATCAAGCCCCAACTTCTCCATCATAGCTTTGGGCATCAAATTGTGAGAGGTGCCAAAATCAAGCATAGCATTGTGTAATATTTTTTCATGGATATTCAAACTGATATATAAAGGGGGAACAACATCATTGTCACTTTTTCCATCAACTTCAAGGCCGAACAACAGCTCAAGTTGATCATCAGTAAGATTTATGGTATCTGAGTGCGTTCCTGATCCAATATGTAATGTTTTTGTACCTATCTCTGGTTCAATGATTAATGCTTTGATCACCTGCGACTTGTAAGAGTTTTTTCTCATTAGTTCGGACAGGGGAATAGGAATCTTCAATTTGGCTAGTTCCCCTTATAGGCTGAAAATACTGGAAGTTTTGCTTTGGCTCTGCACTTCTAGTTTGTCTATCATAGTTATGTGGGAAGAAGTATTTGGTTGACTAGTAGATGCAACCTCGGTTTGATCTGATCTTTGTGAAAATTCAGGATTTCTTTTTGCAGAAGATTCGACACTATTCTTCTCGGGGACTTTCTTGAGAGAAGCATCTAAGGTTTTCTTGGCCTCAGTTGTTTTCTTCGTTTCAGTAGCCTTCTTTGTAGGATTGTCATTAGTCTTCTTTCTTATTAATTTATACTATCTATGCACCTCCATTATAGCATTCTCAAAGGCCTGATGTTATGTTTCCTCTTCCTCCTCATTCACCTTCGTTTGTGAGAGGAGAAAAAACTCTTGTTATTCCTGAGTAAGAAAAATGGAGTCATCATCGTGAACATCCATGAGCTTTAAGTGAGTATCATCCAACTCTTCGATTATCTCCTCCCCATCATCAGTGTAATTTTCCTGAAGAGGTGGTCTAATCTGTTGATCATGCCCCCTTTTCTCTCTTTGATCTCTCGGATCCCTCTGCCCGATCTAGGTAGGGTTCCTTCTGAAGTTTTGATTTCTGATCTGAGGGACAGGTTGATTTTTCGTGGGTAGATTTATGTCATCGATGGTTAGCCTTTCCATCATTCTCTCCATACTTTTGACTATGGAATATAGTTTAGCATCTGAAGAAGACGTGGAAGGCTCTTCTTTGATTGTAACCCTTCTCTCTGTTCTTTGCCTGGATCTTCTGGATAATAGATTTTCTTCCACGCTTACTGCACTTTTCTGCATGTCTTCTAGAGTGACAGAATTCCTTTCGCTTAGTTTATATGACATATCAGCATCAAATACATCAAGGAACTTGATTAAATCCAAACCTTGTGGGGGTTTAATATCAGCTAGAATTGTGTTATAAAGATTGTTGAAACGAATGCAGTAATCCTGCATTGTTTCTCCTTGATTCCATTTGATATTCTCATATTCTGATAAAATATGGAGAGGATTTTTCGTTACCTCCCATTTGTCGAGAAAAATCCGTTGAAAAGTAGCAATATCAACTATGGTAGCAGGGCGTAAAGCTTTGAACCATTTTTTGACTTCTCCGATCAAACTTTGTGCAAAAAGTCTCATTTGGACATCTGCTTCATCAACTTCCTGCAAATCAAAATAATCATTCATCTTATCAACATGTTGTTGTGCATTAAGAGGTCCAGTACCATCAAACTAAGGAAGTCTGGTTTGATAGTCCTAAGGCATGGCATGTAAGGGAGTGGCCAATACCAAGGGGGCATATCTTGTTGCCATGATTCATGGAGGAGACTGAACAAAAACTTGTGTGATTGGAGGAGAAGTGACAAAAGAAGTAGAAGAGGTAGGGCTAGGAGATGTAGAGTGAATTATTTTATGTTTGATGGACGTTGCAGCAATAGTCGGGGCAGAAAGTTCTAAAACCTATTGAAAGTGAGCTTGGTACAAAGATTGATCAAGATTTGCTACCAGATCTTCTAACTTGTATTGAAGGAAGCGTTGATCAAATTCTGCTCTAGGAGAAGGTATTTCAGGGGTCCTGGGTTGTAAAATGGTTTGATCTAGGACTGTTTCACTTATAAAGCTATCAGATTTGGTTCTGAACAGGCTTTGCTCGAAATATATTTAAAACTCAAGATCCTGAATAGCGACAAGATTTTCTAGGAGAGAAGTAGACCTATGAAGGGGACTGTGACTCCCGGAACCTTTTACAGTGTTTTTCTTTCTGAGTAATTTTTCTGGATCATCTACTGCTATTGCAGGTTTTGGGTCAGGATGAGATCTAGTATGAATTCTTTTAGGGTCTAGAACTTTAAATTTTATGAAGCCTAAACTAATATATACAAAATTTAACAACCTATGAACATTTATCTCTTTGTAAGTTAGATTTTATTATTTGTTCAGAAATAAAGTTTTCTTTATCTAGGGAAAATAAAATCATAGGATGGAAAGTTTGTTCGATTCCCCAGTATGCTCGCCACTATGTTAACACTCTGTAAATTCCTAGAGGTTGTCAGGAGGTAGAAGAAATTTAGCAGAGGTAACTTTATCCAACCACTTCGAAACTAGGATCTATCCCTGCTAATTTCAGAGAGGGATCTCTCTGTAAGACTTAGATATGTTTAGATTTTAAATATTAGGCTAGTTAAATTAATAAGATTTATGTTGTTCTGTTTTATAAAGATGGTTGAAATATTGCTCACGCATCCATTGGGCTATGGGGTGTGTGTTATGAGTTGATATCAGAGAACATATTTTATAAGGTTTCTTCACAGGGCAAGGTAATGCGAATGTTGGATCCTTTAGAATTAAAGCGATGGAAAGGCAGAAAAGGTGAGATAATCAATCATAACAAAGAAGCATTTAAGAATTTCTTTATCACAATATCAGAAGAATAACATTCAGATCTTTAAAATCCAAAAACAGAGTATACGAAGATAAATTATGCAGTTAATCTTCTTTTAAATGATCAGAGACAGAAAAAAAATTGGTAACGAAGTAAGAAAAACATTAAACAGTGAGAAATAACATCACCAACATCAACATGCAGGAATCCGTGAATCGTCCTTTTTATTACTGGTACATCTCTTCAAAATGATTACAGATTAAAGCTTGCTTGGGCATAAAGATCAACCCTCAATGCTTCAAAGTCTGAAGTATTTATAGAAAAATTACAATTCGGTCATGTCATTAATGATCAGGACGTGGTAGAATCAAAATCTAACTAACTAGATAACAAAATACAGAAATGTAGGAAATGCTAATGATCTGTCGAATTCTTTGTGTTGATTTTGGGGAAGGTTGTTGGTGAGTCATCAACTTGACTTTGACTGCTCCATGTGTTGACTTGGACATCCACCTCATCATTACTCGATTAGAGTGCACAGGTCATCCCATCTCTTTTGACTGGGGATGGTGATTTTGAGTAAACTTCGGTAAACTTCATCCATCTCTGTGTATTTTGCAAAGGTGGGCTTGGTGATGAAGATGTACTTGATCTTGTGTTGGAGTTTGAGGTCCAACTGCAGAGTCTCCAAAAATACTTTACCATTGATACTGCCTTGTATCCCTGCAAACTTAGAACCATCCTTTGCCATTGTGATGATCTTTTGTTTGTAGTCTGAGAGGGTAATAGAATTATCATTGATCACAAGTAACCTGGGTAGCCCCTTCTTATGTAGTAAATCCATTTTCCTGAAAAACCTTTGAACTCCAATGCCCATTGCTTGGGACCTTTCCTCCAGTTGCAACATTAATCCCCTCTTGGTCAAAAATTTCTTGACCTCAAGGATAGTTTATGTTCTATCCTCAATCTCCAAGGCCTCTAGCTCCTCTCTTGTTTTGGAATTCAAGAATCTGATAATTTTGTTTTCCTCAGTAGGCATTCCACCTAGTTCTCCTCTAATATTATCAATGGCTTGTTTGCTCCTCTGTATTAGTTCATGTTGCTCGAACATAATCTGTATAAGTGGCCAAATTTATGTCATGGATTTGCAGATGTCCATCCAAATATTTTCTTTGGCCTCTGAAAGTGTTTTGGCCATGACTGTTTCTTTCTGTAACTTCTACAATTCTTGCTTGAGTCTTTGTGTTGTATGCAACTCTGTATTGTAACTAGACTGGAAAGTGGCCTTCAATTTCTGGAGGTTATTGATCTCATCCAGCAATATTTTGATTTCCTATCACTGCAAGGACATGTCTTCCATGGACTTTGTCAACTTTTATGATGCCTCTGTGGTCGTTACTGAAGTTTTTGTAGTTGTACTGACCCCGGTGAGAGGGGATGCAATAAGTGGAACGACTGCCATTGGCACACTCTGCTCTTTTTCTTTGATTAGCTTCTCCAGCTCATCTTCCATCTCCTTGATCTGAGCATTCTTCTCCATGATCAGTTTCAACATTTCCTCTTTATGGCCTTCAGTCTCAGCCATTTCTTTAGCTTGTGGGTCTTCTGTTGCAAAGATTTTCAGTTGTTTCCTTAGGGAGGCTATGTCAGCGTTCTTCTTCTTGAGGAGCTCTTCTGTTGCTTTAACATTGGATGGGTCATATCCAATCTTGAGTACCAGTTCTTCCAAATATTTTATCTTTTTATCCTTTTCCAAATAAGAAACCTTCTCCAGCTTCAGCTGAGTCTGGACATTATTCAAAGAAACCTGAAAATTTGCAGCAGTCGTGGAGGTATTGGCAAAGGTGGAGAAAATCATTTCTCTAGTCTGTCTGTGCAGATCCATATGATCGATTGGATGTACATTTTTTCTATCAAACTCAAATGTTGACCTTTTGTAATCAGAAATTGTTTTGGGTTGAGGCACCTGTGCCTGCAAGTATGCCATGTGCATCCTCCATTTTTCTGTGTCAAAAGCAGAGAGCAACCTATGATGGGTTGTAGATGTTTTCTTCCAAAATTGTGCATAGGTGTTGCTAGTAAGCATCTCATTTTTCTTCTTAATCAAGTTATATTTCTCAAAAATGATAAGCTCTGCAGACTCTTGTGTGGGCTTAGTAGTCAATGTGGTATCAGTATGCTTCTTGGATGAAGAAGTAGATATCAATTGTTGGCTTCCTAAAATAGTGGTGAATGTTCTCCCTCCATTGTGGTGGACTGCGTCTCCTCTCCTCCAGACCTGTCAGGTGTATGACTGGTCTTTGGTCTTTTCCTATAAACTTGGAAGTCTTCTGTTGAGACTTCAGTGACTGAGGGGCATACATCCTTCATGGGCCTCTTCTCTATTGGTACCTGTGGATTAGTTGTTTGCAAAAATATGGCAGGAGAAGACTGTGGTTCAGTATCAATTAAAGTGTTTTCCTCCCACTGTGTCTGGTTCATGAATTTTTCTATCTCTGGTCTAGGCACATGAGCATAGGGGGAACTTTTGTTCTTCAATCTGGATTCTGCAATAACTCCATAGGGATCATACTGCCAAGGAAATCTGAGACTAAACTTAATTTCTTGTAATAGCTTGTTAGCTTCTTCCCCTGCAGCTCTGCAGTTACAGATAAAAGATCCTATCTACCCCTTGATCCTCAACTGTTGTTTCTTCTTAAAATCCACGAAATGAATGTCATCTGAATTAATCATCTGCCTGATATATTCCAGAGCGAATATCCTAACAGGAAAGTATTTGGGTATCTTATAGGGGGCCAACTCGTATCCATAAACTATGATCTCTGTGTGGTTCTTGTATAGATACCAATCCCCTGTTTTTGCAAGGTATGACAGGCGCAAGATCCTTTGGATCTCTTCATTTATCCTAGATTCTTTTCGTCCACTTAACATTCTCACCACTGGGTGGTAAAACTGGTCGATGAACTACTTAAAACAAAACTCAGATGAGTTCTTTCTCAGTAATGACGTCCAGGATGTGACTGGTTTTGGCTTTCCATCTGGGTTGAGCTTCAGCATGAAGAAAAGAAACTTCTCTGATTGAAAAAATATGAACATGTATGCCAATATTGATGAGTACCTGAACATGCCTTCTGTAGGAAAACTAAAGAGTTGCTCATGAATGTTATCGGCCAAAAACTAGTTGAAATTGAACTGGGTGGTGGCCTTCTCTTTGGTGGAGAAAATGGATAGGAAACCCAAGATGGGTTCGTCCACCCACTCGTCTGAGTAATATCTGAGTAGACAACATAGGGAGGAAATAATTTGGTTACCTTTCTCTGAAAAAATAGAGGAATGGCAGGGGGGATTTTTCTTGGGTAATTAGGCACTTTCAAGGAGGAAAAGCTCAAAGATTTGCTCTCTCTGGGGAAAAGACAACTTCTGATATAATTCGGTAAGGACTTCAATGGAAAAAATGGACAGGGATTCGGCTCTGGGTACCTACATCATCTGGTCTATGGTTTCGGATGTAATAGTGAAAAGGGTCTCTCCAGATGACGAAATGATGTCTCTCTGATTGGGGAGATAGTGTGACTGGCACTTGAGGGCGAATTCGGGGAAGTGGTAGACTTGGGGGAAAACGTACATTGAGAGATTGGACTCCCAGAGCCCATTCTCGTCGCTCTGATCCATAAACGTATCTTTGAGCCATAAGTGCAATTCAAAGAAGTCGAATTCACACTTCGTCTCTGTAATTAAGTGATCTTTGTCGGCTAACGGAATTCGGTCCAGATCAACAGGAGGGGGAAGAAAGGGATTTTCTTCAACCTCTGCGGATTTGGACTTGGGAGCCATTTGCTTGACTGATACCTGCAAGTTGAAACAAAACGTTAGTTGTGTTTGTCGGTGTTTAATGGATATTGTTGACTGAATACGACGAAGAAAAGAGGCTTCAACTGTGTTGGGATCATGCACAATGCAACAATGGTGAAAACAAGATTAAAGAGGTTGAACGGTTGTCTGTTGGGAAAAGGATGACGGGTCGGCAGGCCAACAGTTATGATTGCCCACATTGATTGGCCAATGGGTATCTCGGGGATGAGGTGGAGAAGTAATAAATTGGTAATAGGTGTATAGGGGTGAGGTTGAGGGTAGTGAGTGGACGACAAGTGGATGGGATGTGACGGGTGACAGGT
>ML832901.1:23570-37881 GCA_009831015.1 Picea engelmannii
CTCTGATACCAACTTGATCTAAAAATGAAGAAGACTTGTAATCTTGAAAATATTTGCAAGTAAAATTTATGTGTTAAAATGCAAATGGATCATCTTTGCAACACAATTTTTAATAGGATTTACTCATTCAAGATGCATATAAACAGCGGCATAATCAATGAACAGAAAACACATAACACAGCAAATGATAAAGGAGTTCACCCCTCTCTTGGGCTACATCTCCTGGTCCAGCTTCCAATGGATCATTTGTTTTATTTGTTCAAAGTGCTCAAAAATGTGTTTTACAATGCTCGAAATTCCAAATAGACTGCTATAATGGCTTCAAAATGTTCAAAAACCCCTAGTTGGGTTTTTTCGACACCTCATTTGGCCAAAAAATGAAGAAGATAAGCTTCCTGGAAGTCCCCCCTTCAAGCTTGTTGTCTCTGCATCTACAAAACGCACCATTGCTGGCTCAACCTAGCCCACACGCATATTTAAGCATAAAAACCTAGCACCTGACGCAACCGCGCGAACCGTGCAAACTGTAGGACAGTTACGGGTGCACCTAGCCCCTAACCGTCAAGGGCCAGGTCATATGACCCATGCGTCCACGCGCTAGCATTAACATAGGCTCTCGTTACATAAGCCAATGGTCAAAGGCTAAATGGCGGGTCGTTGATATAACCGTTGGAACAAACACAACCGCGCGCACGCGTCCATATGATATAGATGTGGGTTATATGTAACATATCGTGCGACCAAGGGCTGGGGCTAAGCCCCGGCCCGGTCGCACCCCAAACCACACGCATATACAAACATATATATATATATTGTGCCATATATATAACAAGGAACAACTGGTGGTGCGCCGGTTGGCGGCTCTTTGCCAAGTCTTTGCCCCTGCCCAGAGGTCGCGGGGTCGACTCCGGCCAACGACATAAGTTTTAAACCAATAAATGGATGACACATGGCGACCATTGACTGGGCCACGTGTCGTCATTCCATTCACTACCAAACATGCCAAGTCACCTGCCAACTGTCTGAATGCCTGTCTGCCACATGTCATATGGCCTGCCACGTCAGCGTCCATACAGACTATACAATCAGCAACCCCTTTTTTTTGTCTGTTTGTAAATTTGAACGGAACGCGATATCTCTCGCTCCTGATGTCTGTTTGAACCCAAACGAATTGCGTTGGGTTCATAACGATGAGGCCTACACTCTCGTTTGATTTGAAGCGATTCTGAGCACTTTGAATTTTTGAGCAAAATTTGATCCCCTGATCATTTCTAAACCTTCCACAAGTTAAAAAACGATCCCATGAATAATTCATCATTTTCCTAAATTCCATAATTAAGATTAATCACCCCTATAGGGGTCCTCAACCATTTTCCTATTTTTCTATTTTACATATTTATAATTTCTTCTTTTTCAATTAAATATCATTGTTTTAGATTGTTGCTCCAAAGTGGGTAAATTGAATTCTATATTAATTCAATCATGGGGTCACTGAAGTTACCCTCCCTTAACATAGAATCTGAAAGATTTATTGTTAAGGAGTAAGGATTTCACACCCTTACTACTCACCCTCTGATTGTAAATATCTTGGAATAAGGGACCCATGCCCATATTCCCATGACATAAGTATACTTCCCACATATTCTATAAAGAGAGACTCCACATATTTTTTTAACTCCACACTTATGTTAGGCTTCATGCCTCTATTAGAATTGATTGTATCCTACACCCATATGTTGGTGATTTGGCAATTCTTTTCCCTATACCCTACAAAAGTATGCACCCATGCATATCAAATACAACAAAATATAATATAGTATATTCAACTTCAAGATATATGTTACCCTCAATGGGTCTTATGGATTTCCATAATCACTTAATGTTTGGTTAGAACAATCTATAATTCTAGACTAATGAAATTTTCAATTGCTCTTATATCCCATTTAACCTCCATGGATCTTACTGCCAAACTCCTCCATGGATCTGTCCCTGAAAATCCTGATCATAGAGCTTGCTCCATGTATCATTGAGATTAGTGATATAATTTTACAACATGAGTATAAACTCATGTAATCATTTAAATAATATCAAAATCAATTTTACTAGTTTACTTATAATTCCACGTCATATAATTAGTCTTCCAAAATCCTTTACTTTATGTATTCAACTTCATCAAAGAACCGTACAACACCTGTCAACCTCCACAATTCATACTTGCTTACTAGCATTAATAATTGTTTATTAGTATATAATCAACTGTCATCATTCAAGTATCTAGACTATCATTTATTAATCCAACAAAAAAACCATAATGTCGTCATCATAACATACAGCTACCTATTGAACAAGTAGAAATGCAAAATCATCCTAAAAACCATTCTTCATGTTACAAGTATAAATACCTACTCCATCTATAAATATAAACAAACAATATTATACTTGCAAAACAAATCAACTAATCAAGGTTTAACTTACTTATTCTATACCAAATAGAATTAGGTGAGTGGCATTGCAAATCAATACTATTTTTTTCTTTTAATTTCTTAATTATTTGTTTTTTAAATTAAAATTGCAAAACAAATCAACTAATCAAGGTTTAACTTACTTATTCTATACCAAATAGAATTAGGTGAGTGGCCTTGCAAATCAATACTATTTTTTTCTTTTAATTTCTTAATTATTTGTTTTTTAAATTAAAATTGTTTAGCATGTTATGTGTCTTCTTTATCAAAGTTTCTCATTATTATATTATTTATTTTTAAGTTTTACTTTTAGATTTCTCTTTAACTTATTATTATCATTTTTTAAATTTTTTATTATTATATTATTTTTAAGTTTTACTTTAGGTTTCTCTTTAATTTATCATTATCATTTTTTAAATTCATATATATATATATATATATATATATGCACGTATCTTAGTTAATGTAGGTTTACTTAATCAAATTAAGCAATTAACATTTGTCATATCTCAACATTTTAGTTATCATTTTTTAAATTCTTTCATATATGCACTCATCTTGGGTTAATGTAGATTCACTTAATCAAATTAAGCAAATAACATTTGTCATATTTCGATATTTTAATTATTCATGAGAAATGATACTTAGTTATCAAAATTATATTTTGTTTACTTAGTTTTTGTGATTAAGAATGTTTCACTCCCCTACAATCAATCACTATAGAATAAATATATTCACCTCCTTACTTCCTATTGGGTGATTCTCATCAAAGAATACAATGTTTGTCTTACTTCTCCTAGAATGTCTCAAAGAGAAATTATGTCTCTTGAGAGGATGTAGGTGGACAATTTATTTCCACTTCTTCCAAAAATGTTTTAAAAGAAAATTGTGTCCCTTGGAACTTACAAGAGGGAATTGTACCTCCATCCTTTCCAAAATGTCTAAAATGACAATTACATCTTTCAAAAAAACTTGTCTTAAATGCATGAGAAAAACCCATCTCGAAGTTACAAGAAGAAATTGAGGGAATTGTACCTCCATCCTTTCCAAAATGTCTAAAATGACAATTACATTTTTCAAAAAAACTTGTCTTAAATGCATGAGAAAAACCCATCTCGAAGTTACAAGAAGAAATTGTACCTCCATCTCTCCCAAAATGTCTAAAATGACAATTACATCTTCCAAAAACTTGTCTTAAATGTATGAGAGAAACCCATCTCTACACACAAAGGTCTTATAACTTTGATAAAAACATACTCATATCCAAAATCATCATCTAATCATGATCATGAGGCATTGCAACCACCAAACCCCTGGAACAAGTCTCATGTCAACATGTGTATAGTATACATCATTTCCAAACATAAAAAAATAATATTAATAGCCTATGTTACCTTCATATTCCTCAAACAAGGTTATGTTTCCATAATAGACATGTAGCATATTCAAATATTTCACAAAACAACTAAAATCAATGGAAATCATGATTTAAGACATCATTGTATCTATACCACATCACATTTACTAGTATCATAATCACTTCATATATTATGATCACATCACAATATATCATAATCAAGTATGCATAAAACTATTAACATCATAATTTACATGTTCATTACCCCTCCCCGAAACCATGTGATAGGGTACACTATAATCCATACATAGTGTATAATCCATATTAAGATTTAAGCATGTAAACGTTTCATTCATCGTCATCAAAATATAAATAATCTTCACCACATATCATAAAAATATAATGTCATATAGCATCACACCCATAGATCAACATCTTTTTTCAAGAAACCAAAGTAATTATATATTTTTGTAATTTAGCCAAAAACCAAAAGCAATTAGTATAATATCAAACATCCAACTCTAAAAGAATAATTATATATTTTTGTAATTTAGCCAAAAACCAAAACCAATTAATATAATATCAAGCAACTAACTCTAAAACATTATTAAGTCATTTCACCACTTTCTAAGATTTGCGTCTTCTTGGGCTCTTTCTTGTATTGCTCAACTCGAGTTTGTGACAAAATGATTTTTTATAATGTTTCCAAGGTGTAGAGAATTTGTTAGAGAATTTAATCTAGGAAACTTAGGGTTAATACCAAATTTCATAGGTCATGGTCATACCAATACTCAAACATACTTTATCATTTTACTCTTTTTTTTCCAGTTAATATGAATATGATCTTTTGTGCATTTCAATTGGTATCTTAGATGGGGTGTTTAGAGGTTATTCAAAGAGGGTGGAAAAGAAGGGTTGTCTATGTGGCATAGTTTAGTACAAGACGAAGAAGCTAAAATTATAGTGAGAAATACTGGAACGAATGCATATGTTATCAAAGTGATCCTTTCATGTTCTCCCATTAACATATGTTATTGAAATTGGAGGTGGTCAATATAGATATTAATTATGGCTATTATGGAATGTAGTAATCGTTCCAGGTCTCATTACATAAGGGAAATGAGTAGAATCATGACATTGTGGAAGCTTTGCTTGAGCTTTGTCTATATGCCACCAATGGTATCTCGATGGTTTCCATGGTTAGAGGACTCCATTGATCTCCTTTGCATTATCACAACTCTCAGTTTGTACACTAATTGACATGTGCCAATGAATCTTATGCCAATTTTCGCTAGGGTTTGTGGTCCTTATCATGTTCAAGGCTTTGGATTTACTAGCAACTTTAGCATTGTTTGGTGCCTGAGTTTTGTTTTGAGTTCATCACTTCAGCATTGTGTTCAGGTATCTGACGCGTGTGGCTTAAGTATTGTTTTTGTTACTCCTTGGCCAAATTTTGGCCAATTTTCCATTTAATATTTTGAGGGTGTGTGTGGACGGTGTCCACATAAGTGCAAGCAAGTTAGGAAATTGGGAGAAGGGGAGGCCCCTAGAAGGAAGATGTTAACCCTCCAAAGATTCTTGGAGAGACCTGTATTGTTTTCTTCTCCAAAGAGGTTAAATGTGAGGTAGCAATCATAGAGGAAAATGTAAGACTAGAGAAGTGAGGAAAAGCTTCAAGTGCAAGCAATGATATTGAGATGATGTCCTAGATCCCTCGCCCCAATCACTCAAGAAGTAGAGATTCCAAACAGACCTAAATGGTAGAACTATATTGGCAAGTCAAGGGGCTAGTGGCTAGTGGCCTTTGCAATTGAAATCAAAATAAAATAGAGTTTTGAAATTCTGCAAAGGTTAGGTGATCTTGACAAAAAGTCAACATGACTTGATAGAAAGTACGATAGTCTAATCAATTCTATCTAGGGTTCTAAATACTATAGTGGTGATGTTTAGGTGGTGGAGGTGGAGACTGAGGTGTGCAATGTTATCCAAGCAAGGAAATGGAAGAAGGATGACAAAGTGAAGGGAGTAGTCTAGATGAAGCATTGCCAAGGCACAACTTTTGCCCTGGAAGATAAAGACACCCCCTAGTCTTCATAGACTTGGAGGAAGATTGTGACTCCTAAGCTCTAACATGTTTATATTTTCCACTAGTTTTTGTCTATTTAACATTAGTTCCTTTAAGTACAGACCTTGGTCATTTAGTTCATAGATAGTAAGTGACTCTTCTTGGGGAGAAATATATAGTCTAAGACTATTATTATCTCTTTTTGGTAGCTATAGAATTGTTCATTCATGGACAATCTACAACTAACACTAGTTGTATTTTGTGTCTACATATTAATATAGAAGTAGCTAAATTGCCCCAAAAACATCACCTTAGGTTAGTACATGCATTTCTGCCAATTATATCTTATTAGTGCATATGGAGAAGGCCAAGCAACCAACAAAAAATGGCAAGCGTACAAATAACACGCATGAGAGTTTGTTAATGTATTGTCTAGTAGCAACTTGGAGCAATGGTTGTGATAATGGACCAAGTTGAAATCGTAGCATGCATGCTCCTCACTTGCATGGGGTTTGTTGGATGTGGCTATAGATTATATTGAATATAATTGATGTATCCTTCATGTAAAGTATTTGGCACTAGAAGGTACCAATAAACCCTATTTTTCATTTAAGTGTGTAAGAGTAAGTCCAATTTATTTTCAAATTTACCATTCATCCACATATATATATATAGATAAATAAATTATTCACATCCTTCTTCATAAGTACCATCCAAAAGTCATTCAAAATTGATTTGTTCCCAAGTATAAAACCATAAAATGAAGAATCAGATCCTGCTTCAAAATTACCATCCAAAAGCCTTTCAAAGTTCATTTATTCCCAAATATAAAACCATAAAATGATCAAATTTTTTTGATATTAATCCATTAATCTAAATCAAATTTCTTGAAGGCTCAGTATGCCGTTGCTTCCTCAGCGGGCGATTCAACTGAGTCTCCAGAGGCAAAGTTGATCCATTCACTATAAGCGAGAGAGGTTGGATCCGAGAGGGAAGTAAGAGCTAGATATTGGAGCATTACAACCTTTCTTGTTCTTCACGCCCTTTTCTTTCTTCTCATTATTATATTATTATATGAAATACAAGTTAGAGTAATAAATGTTATTAAGTAATAATAATCGAATATTACAAATGTAAATATTATATTAGAATTTTAATAAATTATATAGAAAAAATAATTTACATTATTTATACTATATTATATTATAATATTTATAAATAAAATATTACAAATGTAAATACTATTATTATAATATTATATTAGACTTGTAATCAAATATGTAGAAAAAATAATTTACATTATTTATATTATATTATATTATAATATTTATGAAATTTATTTATAAATTATTAAAATATAAACAATATATATTATTTATATTATAATATTTACTAAATTATTTTATCAATCATTAAATAAATAAATATATACATATGATGTCATATTGATGTTTATAATTTGGTTGTTTGTGATTTAGATAATATTATATTTTATACTATATTATACATATACATATGATGCCATATTGATGTTTATAATTTGGTTGTTTGGGATTTTATATTATATTATATAGTTGTCTATATATTTGATTGTATATCCTATATATTTTATTATATATAATTTTTTAAATAATAAAATAATTATATTAGATAATAGCATATTTTATATTATATTATATAGTTGACTATATATTTATATATTTGATTGTATATGGTTATATATTTTATTATATATAATTTTTTAAATAATAAATAATTATATTAGATAATAACATATTTTATATTATATTATATAGTTGACTATATATTTGATTGTATGTCGTTATATATTTTATTATATATAATTTTTTAAATAATAAAATCATTTTGATATAATTATTTTATTTTATAAGGTTATATTAATATTACTTATCACATATTATTATAATAAGAAGTAGCAGTATTAAAATGTAAATATTGATATTATTATAGTTAATTATGGTTTAGTATGTTTAATCATGTTTGATGATGGTTAATTATGGTTGACTTTCATAAATGACTATGATTAACTTTGTTAGATTATGACTAAATTTAATTTTCCATGTTTGATTATGGTTAATTATGGTCAAGTATTGTTGACCATGTTTGAAAGTCATCCTTAACTCAATTATACATTTGAGCTATTGAATGGGGAAGCGACAAATTCAATGGTTAATTATGGTCTATCGTAGTTAGACATAGTAACCCTTGTTCAACCATAGTAAACCATGGTCAAACATGGTTAACCATTGTCAAATTGTGAGACAAAGAGGTTTAAAATACGATTATATCTATTTTGATGTGCATCTTGGTTTACTTGTGTCGACTTTCTATGTTCATTAATGGTTGTGTCACATTCCAACATTCATTAATGATTATGTTTCATTTTGATGTTCATTAACGATTATATTGGATTGTGACGTTCCTTGATGGTTATGTCACATTGTGGTCACATTACGACATTCATCTTGGTTTACGTATATCGAATTGCTACATTCCCCAATTCTTATGTTGCAATGCAAATGATTGACTACAGTTGACCATGTTTTACCATGGTCGACTATGGTTTAACATGTTTGAGGTCAACCACATTATCAATGTGCTTTATATATGCATATCAATATTCACTAAAGGTTGTCACATTGCCACATACCTCATGGGTTACGTTGGGTTAGGACATTCTTAAATGGTTGTGTCACATTATGACATTCATCTTTGCTAACTTATGTTGAATTACTACATCTATCTGAGGTTATGTCGCATTGGGTCATTTATAAGACATAAGAGGTTTATAATATGGTTATTATATCTATTGCAATGGTCATGTCCGTTGTAATATGTTGACTTCCTATGTTCCTTAATGGTTATGTCACATTTCGATGTTGATCAATTGTGGCGTCGCATTACAATGTTCATCAAGGATTTTGTCACATTGCAATGTTCCTGAAGGGTTATGTCACATTGCAACATTCATCTTGTCTAACTTTATGTCGAGTTGTTACATTCCTTAATGGTTGTGTTACGACATTCATCAAGGGTTATGTCACATTGTGACATTAAGAGGTCAACCATGTTATCAATGTGTTTAATATATGCCTATCAATATTCATTAAAGGTTATGTCAGATTGCCACATTGCTCATGGGTTATTTTGGATTTTGGCATTCCTCAATGGTTATGTCACATTGCGGCATTCATCTTCCTTGACTTATGTCGAATTACTATGTTCGTCAATGGTTATGTTGTATTCCAACATTCATCAAGGATTTTGTTAGATTGTGATGTTCCTAAACAGTTATGTCAAATTGTGACATTAATATTGGTTAAATTTATGTCAAGTTGTCATGTTCTTTAATGGTTATGTTGCATTCCAATGTTCATCAAGAGTTATGTGACATTGACTTTGGTTGACTTTGGTTGACTTTGATTGGCCATGGATAACTCTAGTAATAGTTGATTATTGTTAACTATAATAGACCATGTAGGCATGATTTGACAATGGTTGACTATTACTAATGATGTTTGGCTATGGTCGACCATAGTTAATCATAGTCAAACATGGCCAACCATGTTTAACAATGGTCAAACATAATCAACCATGGTCAAACCATCATTAACTATAGTCAAACATGTTGAACCATAGTCAACCATTGTAACACCCCAAGACCGAGCCTCAGTTGTAAATGTGAATATGTTTGATAGTCTGGTGAGTCAGGTTATTATAAGTCAGGAGGCTTATGTGATGATCAGGTCGGAGAGCCTATATGTTAAAAGGCCAATGAGCCTATTTTTGTATATGTAAACACTCATATCATTAATATAATACATCGTTGTGTGTAGACCGACCACAATAAAAGAGTATGGGGGACTAAACTCCACTAGGAAGGGAAACGGAGGGTCTATGAGACTAGGAAAAAAGGCGAAGCTTAAGGGCTTAACTCCAAGAGAATATTATATTATTATTTCCTAAAGACTATGGGTGAGGATAATTATTTTATCCTAAGGCTTATGGGAAGTGGAATGAATCACAAGTGGAGAGAAAGTGAACTCCTCGAGAGCCATGTGTCAATCGGGGCACATGCAAATATATGTGGGGAAAATAGTATGTTATCCCAACTTCCCCCATTCACACACGCACTCAACATTCATGCACATGACCATTCTTCCGGTTGACCAAAGAACTCATGCACTCATCCATTCTCTCCATTATTGAACCTCGGCATCATTCACGCAAAGTGCATAGTCCACCCATACTTTATTTGAACTTGTACTGTGCCTTATCTAAAGGTTGTCGTTGCTGCCATTACCTGTTCCTTACCCAAACTTTGTTGTTGACCATCACCCGTACCTTTCCAGTTATGTGCAATGCCCTGTTCATTACTTGAGCGTGGTTGTTGCCACCACCTGTTCCATAATTCGTTTTATGTTGTTGCATTCACCTGAGTCAGTACCTAGTTGACTAGAGTGTTGGATTGAAGAAGCGGGTTGTCAGGCCCGTGGGATTGAAGAGGCAGGTTTCCAAGCCTGTGAGAAACTCTCTCCAGGTGAGAGAATTGCTAGGGAATTGAATTCCTGAAAGAGCCCAAATGCAGTTGCAGTGCTCTGAGACAGACCTATGAGCAACTCTCTCCAGGTGAGAGAATTGTTAGGGAATTGAATTCCTGAAGGAGCCCAACTGCAGTTGCAATTCTTTGAGACTTCATGTCCGTCATGTTGCTGAAGCCTTGGAAGGGAAGTGGAGTAGTTGAAGGACTGTTGAGCAGAGATGGGGCACACTTCCTGGGTTGGAAAAGGCATGTGGGGAATGAGAGGTTGTAGGCTAATAGTTTGAGTTGGCTCCTGGGACTAAATCCTTCATTTTGTCTCTATTGTCTCATCCTAGCTAGGAATCCCTTTACCCGGGTGGAGTTTAGTCCCAGCTCGGGGGTGACCCACTGTTGAGAGCTTTGAGAAGCATGGTCTAAGGCTGGGAGGATCGTGGAAGGTATGCACGTAGTTGGTGGTCTTCTATAAAAAGATAAGTATCAATTATGTGTGCAATTGCATGTTAAGTATTTGTACATGTCTTTATAATTAAGAGTATTGTTTGTGTATGTTGCATGTATAGGCTTACTATTATTCCGCATGAATCTATGCATTATCAAAATGTATCAGCCTTTTTTTAATTTGTATAAATATATATATTAGGAATGAAGAATTGTTATGTGGCATATCCCAGAGGCCTAAATCTAGGGATGTTATAATATGGTCTCATAGTTTAGTAAGAGTGTTTTATGGAGCAGCATGCCCTGACTTGGGTGGTCGGGGATGTTACAAATTGGTATTAGAGCCCTAGTTTCCAACACTGAGCTTGGATGGGCTGAGCAAGTTTAGGTGATTCACTTGCATGGAATTGGGAAAAAGCCCCAAAATTTTCTTTTGTTAAATTCATGGAAAATTGGAGGAAATTGACCAAAGTGGTGAAATTTTCGTAATTTAATACCTATTCATGCCAATTTAGACATGGAATGGGTTGAATTTGAAGCGAAAGGAGTATGCAAGAGACTTATTTAAGTTTCAAACTCAGAGAAGAGAAATCTCTCTTTGTGAGAAGAAGAAAAGACGAGATCTGTTCGGGAGGGGACTGAATCCTTCACAGTTATTGGATCAGGAAAAGGAGCATGACGGTTAACCCCTCAAGTCATTCGGACTTTGCTGCTTTGACAATTTTTAAGTCTTGGATGAAAAGGAGGTAAAAGTCTTGGAGTGAATCTATGACGTGGATCACAGGGGAATAATGATTGACTGTTGGATTTGGTGAGGGATAGATCTAGACCATCGGATTTGCACGCAAACAAGTTTGAGTCGTAGATCTCACGACAGTCCGGAGGATGGGCACTCTAGGAGGAACACGTTTTTAAGTTGCCTGGAAGAAAACCTCCTGAATTCTCAAACTCTGGAGTAAATCAGGATCGTCCGTTGTTTGGGACGTGTGGCTACATATTATCAAATATTTGGTGTTCGAGAGATTTTTGGTGTAGTTTGGAGAAGTCTCTTGGAGCTCTGAAGTTCCAAAGCTCTGGATAACATTCTTCGAGAGTTCGAAAGTTAGACATTAAGGTGTTTTGATGTGTTATAGTATGAGATCCTCTGAAGTCCCGAAGTCCTAGAGCATCAGAGTGACGTAACATGATGATGTCACCTAGAGTGATGTGGACCTGTTCGAAAATTCGACATTCGGGAGAGTTGTTGTGTTATTCTAAGAAGTTCTCTGAAGCCTGAAGCTTTGGAGCGTCGAAGTAGTAAAGCTCTAGAGAGCAAGGGTTCGGGAGTTCACCAGTTCGACGTTTGGAGGAAATGATGTATGGTGTAGGAATAACCTCTGAAGCTCGAAGTCCTGGAGCCCCGGAGTCCTGAAGCTCTGGATAAGCACCTTTCAATTAAGTGCTTGGTCACATCCCATGGTCACATGAGATTGGGGACTGAAGGAAAAGGGTTAGTGCCCGAAAATTGTTTTTGAAGATAGAAAAGGGCTTAGAGAAGGAGTTTGTTGGGTTTTTGTTTTGTATGGACCTGCGTTGGAGGAAAACTAAAGGATCCTGTAAAGTTAAAGAGAGGATTCAGCATGAGTCCAAGAGCTAACTCAGCTATAAAGAAGAAGAACAACTATACAATGATCGGCCTCACAGAAAAAACAATTTTCTTTAAAAATATCCATAACTATCTGCTCAAGACTCAGAATTGAGCAAGGGAGAAGTCATTGGAAAGGTCTTGAAGAGTAGTATATAACTGTTCACCTAGAAAATTGAGTTGAATAGTCAATTTTTCAGGAAATCAGAAGAAAGAATTATGATGTATTATTGAACAAGAATGGTTCATAATTTCATGAAATTGTTGAATCAATTACCCTAACAGATTATGTTGGTTGCACATTTTTGCAGAGAGATGAAAGATACACATGGTTCTTACAACCAGGAAGGTGATATCGGAGGGATGGATGTCTATATGGGTATTGAAGGAGTTTGTGCAAACTCAATTGGACATGGAGAAGGAAAGGAAGAAAGCTTGAACTTGGCGAAGACAATTAAAAATTTGAAAAAAGATGTCCAAAGTCACAAGGCTGATAATGAAAGTCTTATGAAAGCCAAGGAGCAGAAGGAGGACTTCAACAGGAAGTTAATGCATAACTTGAATATAATAGAAAATAAATTGGATAAGAATAGTGGCTCAAGCAAATCAGGAAGTCATAGGTCTCCTAATGAGAAAGGAAGAACAAGGAGTGTTAGCAGACATCACCATCACTCCCTGAGGCATTCCAATAGGAGAAAACCTAGTAGCTCAAGTCCATCCCCTGTCAGGAAATACAAGAAGAGGGTTGGGGTGGATGAACTACGTGGAGAAATGAACAAAATCAAACCTCCTACATTTGATGGTGATCACAAGAAGGATGAAGATGCAAAGACATGGTTGATGGGCATGAGAAACTATTTTCAACTATATAATTATTCTTCATATGCAGAAGGGAGAATTGTTATCTACCATCTCAAGGGAAAAGCATCTATGTGGTGGGATCATCTTGTGTAGGTGAAACACATTAATGAGAAAAATGTGACTTGGAAGGAATTCAAGAAGTTCTTTGAAAATAAATACTTGACTCAGAGATACTATGACAAGAAAATGAAAGAGTTCTTCGAACTGAAGCTTGGGGGTATGACCATTGATGAATATGAAAGAAGGTTTTTATAATTGTTGAAGTATGTTTCTTTCATCAAGGATGAGACTGTTAAGATTAAAAGTTATTTGAGTGGATTTCCTTTATTCATCAGTGATAATATACAATATGATGATCCAAAAACATTGGAGGAGACAATAAGGTGAGCCAAATGCCTATATGATCAGCATAAAGCAAGGCCAACTTTCCAAAAAGCTTGCGAAGACAAGAAGAAATATAAGATGAAACATAGGAAGACGGGGACTAAGCCACCATTATTCAGAAATAATCCTCAGGGACAACCAGCCTTTAGAGAACCCAAAACAATTGAGACAGGGGGGCAAAGACCAAGGCAACCACCTATTCAATGTTGGGGTTGTAAAGGAGATCATATGTATATAGATTTTCCTCACAGAGGTGAAAAAGTGAGATTTGTTCACAATGTACAACAAGTTGAAACAATGGAGGACATGGGAAGAAGTGTACCAAGGATCTATGCAACCCTGAACAACAAGAAAGCAGAATTTTAGTCACATATGATTGAAGTGGAAGGTATGATCAATCATTGGACCATTGCTATTGTTGATACTGAGAGGGGGGTGAATCAGTATCAAGTACAATTTAAAAACATTTTCCAACTTATACTTAAACCATTCAATTATATCCAATGAGCAATGAACAATAGTATAAGAGTTACACCAATACACCACAATACACCAT
>ML832901.1:42289-70652 GCA_009831015.1 Picea engelmannii
GAAATAGCATGATGTATACTATCCATCCATGGGTGTTGTATTTGCATGTGCATTTTCCTTCATGTCCAAATAACTTCATCAATCTTGTGGTCCAAAACCCATGACTAGGGTTGACATCAATGACAACAACCAATCTTCCAACAGCTATTTTAATTGATTTATGAGCTATTCATAGTTATACATATCCTAAGATGGTGGAAATATTGCACTTTCCAATAAGAAAGCATGGAAAATCTTGGTTGGTGCAACTGGCTACTAGAGCCAAAAGAAAAGTTAATGAGATGGTTAAGTCATGTCCTATGGACGTGAATGGGCTAAACACTAGGGCACATTTGAACATCGTTCCTTTAGGTTCATATGACTGTCTAATTGGGATGGACTGGTTGGAACAACACCATGCTATCCTAGACTATCATAACAAGGAATTTACTTTCCTGGATGTGGAAGGGAACCTAAGGACATTACAGGGAATTTCCAGGGCAATAATTGTCAAAGAAATATCAACAATGCAGCTGAAGAAAAGTTACAGGAAAGGATGTCAACTATTTGCAGCTCATATGGAAGAGACATCAAGAGATAATGTGTCAAATATTGAAGATCATGCCGTCCTAAAGGAGTTTTGGGATGTATTTAAAGAAATACCAGGATTACCCCCTAAAGATACATTGATTTCTCCATAAATATGATGCTTGGAGCAACTCCAGTATCCAAGACTCCCTACAGGATGAGTACACCAGAACTAAAGGAGTTGCAAATGCAACTGGAGCGGCTTCTGAAGAAGGGGTACATACTCCGAACTATGTCACCTTGGGGTGCCCCAATTTTATTTGTGAATAAGAAGGATGGAACCTTGATATTGTGCATGGACTTCAGATAGTTGAACAAGGTAACTGTCAATAATAAGTACCCTTTGCCATAGATCGATGACCTCTTTGATTAGTTGAAGAATGCAAGAATATTCTCCAAGGTTGATCTTAGGTTAGGTTATCATCAGGTAAGAATTAAAGACGAAGACATAAACAAGAATTCCTTCCAGACAAGGTATCGCCATTATGAATTCACAGTGGTGCCATTTGGGTTATCAAATGCACCAATTGTTTTTATGTGTTTAATGAATGGCATTTTGAGAAAGTACCTGGATAATTCTGTCATTGTCTTTTTGGATGACATTCTTATATATTCCAAGTCAGAGAAATATCATGAACAACACTTAATATTGGTACTACAAGTATTAAGGAAGCATCAGTTGTATGCCATATAGAGCAAATGCTCATTTTACCAAAACCAAATCCATTATTTGGGACATATCATCTCAAAAGAATCGATAGTAGTGGGTCCATAAAAGATTGAGGCCATTAGAGGATGGTCAACACTAAAGAATGTGACATAGGTCATATCATTCATGGGCATATCATTCATGGGCCTTGCAGGCTACTACTGAATATTTATTGAGGGATTCTCAAGGACTGCACACCCGATCACTTCCTTGCAAAAGAAGGGAGTGAAGTTTCAGTGGACAACAGAATGTGAAAAGAGTTTCCAACACTTGAAGCATCTATTAACCAGTGCTCCAATACTAAGGATTGTTGATCCAACTGATGACTTCATTTTATGTATAGATGCATGTAAAGAAGGACTTGGTGGAGTCCTCGGACATAATGGATATGTTATATGTTATGAATCAAGGAAGTTGAAGGAACATGAAAGACTTTATGCTACTCATGATTTAGAGTTGGAAAGCATAGTGCATGCCTTGAATATGTGGAGACACTACCTCATGGGGAAAAGGTTTGAGTTGAGGACAAACCATAATGGTATGAAATATTTATTTGGACAACCAACTCTAAATTTCAGAAAAAGAAGACGGTTAGAATTTATCAGTGAATATGACTTTGATATAAATCATATCAAAAGGAAAGAGAACAAGGTAGTTGATGCACTTAGAAGAAGGGTACATGAGTTACATGCTACAATCATCAACATGTACCAATCCGATTTGAAGGACAGAATATTGGAGACTGCAAAATCGGATTTACACTACATGAAAATGGTAACAAAATTACAAGAAGGTATTTTGCAGCAGGAAGTTGAAGATTACAAGTTGGGAGAGGGCGAATTTCTCATGTAGAAAGGAAGAATTTATGTGCCAAATTCCCAAGAATTGAAGAGTCTGATATTGAAAGAAATGCATAATGTACCTTATGATGGGCACCCAGGGTATCAGAAAACTATTGCAGCTGTCAAGAGCAAATATTATTGGCCAGGCATGAAGAAATAAGTTGCAGAGTTTATTGTCAAATGTTTAGAGTGTTAAAAGGTCAAGGCTCAGCATATGCACCCACCTGGATTGCTACAACCATTACCCATTCCTGAGTGGAAATGGAAATTTTTAACATTGGATTTCATCACCAAACTGCCCATAACAAACAAACAACATGATTATATCATGGTAGTGGTGAACAAGCTTACCAAAGCTACCCATTTCATTCCAGTGAAGCTCACTCACAAGCAAACTAACGTTGTTGATATTTATATCAGATAATTTTCTCGATTGCATGGTATTCCCAAGACAATTGTGTATGAAAGAGATCCAAAGTTTACATCAAAATTTTGGAAAGGATTATTTAAAGGATTTGGAACAAATTTGAATTTCAACACAACTCATCATCTAGAATCTGATGGGAAAAACGGAGAGGGTAAATCAAGTGATCGAGGATATGTTGAGGATGTATGTGATGGATAAACCATGAAAATGGGAAGACTACCTACACTTGGTAGAGTTTGCTTACAACAATGGGTACCAAGCATCTCTAAAGATGAACCCATTTGAGGCACTTTATGAAAGAAGGTGCAACACGCCTGTAAGCTAGGACAACCCAACAAATAGAGAAGTAGTTGGGCTAGAACTACTCAGAGAAATGGAAGAGTAGGTGTTGAAAATAAAATAGAATTTAAAGGTTGTTCAAGACAAGAAGAAAATCTATGCAGACAAGGGCCAAATCCACATGGAGTTTAAAGAGGGCGATCATGTATTCTTGAAAGTGGAGGCCAACATAAGTTCCTTAAAGTTGGGAAATTGTTGAAAGTTGGAAGCTCATTTTTGTGGGCCATTTGAAATCCTAGAGAAGATTGGGCATGTGGCATATATTCTTGCATTGCCTTCATCCATGTCTATTCATAATGTATTCCATGTATCATTGCTCAAAATATATATACCTGATGTTAATCATGTTATTGATTGGAATGTGATTCAGGTGGAGCAAGAAGGCACTTTTCAAGTGTATCCAGTGTGCATTTTGTACCGAAAGATCAAGCAGCTCCAGAATCGAGCCATAGAGCTAGTAAAAGGTCCAATGGACCTGGTATGGTCCTGAGGATGCAACTTGGGAGTACGAGGATGTTATGCAGACAAAATACCCACATATTTTTTAAAGTTTTTGAACTTTTGGTTGTATATGTATATATATAATGCACTGACGATAGTGCATAAAATAAGGGGAGGGGGATGTAACACCCCAAGACTAAGCCCCAGTTGTAAATGTGAATATGTTTTATAGGCTGGTGAGCCAAGTTATTATAAGTCACGAGGTTTATGTGATGATTAGGCCGGAGAGCCTATATGCTAAAAGGCCATTGAGCCTATTTTTTTATATGTAAACACTCATATCATTAATATAATACATCGTTGTGTGTAGACCGACCACGATAAAAGAGTATGGAGGACTAAACTCCACTAGGAAGGGAAAGGGAGGGGCTATGAGACTAGGAAAAAGGGAGAAGATTGAGGGATTAACTCCAAGAGAATATTATATTATTATCTCCTAAATACTATGGTGAGGATAATTATTTTATCCTAAGTCTTATCGAAAGTGGAATGAATCACAAGTGGAGAGAAAGCAAAATCCTGGAGAGCCATGTGTCAATTAAGGCACATGCAAATATATGTGGGGAAAATAGTATGTTATCTCATCTTCCCCCATTCATACATGCACTCAACATTCACGCATAAGACCATTCTTCCTGTTGACCAAAGCATTCACGCACTCAGTCATTCTCTCCATCGTTGAACCCTGGCATCGTTCACGCACCCATGGATCCTGCACGCTCTTTGCAACTACCCCGTACATTTCCTGTTATGCACAATGCACCTGTACTTTATCTGAAGTTGTATTGTGCCTTATCTGAAGGTTGTCGTTGTTTCCATTACATGTTCCTTACCTGAACTTTGTTCCTTACCCAAACTCTAAATATACTCTACATATGTACTGTATAAAAACTCGACTCTCAATTTAATATAAGCCATAAAAACGTTTGATTGACTTTGATTTTGAATTATTTTAACGTCGCTTAAAAAAATAGATTACAATGTTCAACTAATTTTTCCAATGTTAAGTTTATCCATATGGAAGTAATTTGTAAATTGGAGTTTATGAAAGGTGTGTCTAATTGTTTTAAGTTTTTTGTCTTTTTTAGCTGGAGTATAATGACATAAATATAATTTTTCATGAAATCACAATTTTATGTTGTTTAAATTGCATTTCTGAATTCATAGATGGATTCAGTCTACTGAAAACCCCCTGAAATACTTGGATTATATAGAATTAACCACTCAAATCTTCAAATCCAACAAATTTTCACCAAATTTTTCACAAAATAAAAAGGAAAATATCAAAAAATATATGTATATAGGAAAACGTATAACAGTTATACTACATCTTTATGAAATGTTTAAAATTTTTCTACATATAGAGAGTTGAGTATGATGGCTTTCTGTAAAATTTGCAGTATTTGAATCCGTTGTGCAGCAAAGGGCGTTGAACAGTTAATTAATCAGCGTCTTCATGGAGGGTGCATTCAAACTGATTGCAGGTTGCTTTAAACCAGTTGCTAATTCACTTCCCATTTCTTCTTCTTTAAAACGAATATAATGCTACTATTAGATAGATGGATAGATAGGACAAACATGCAATTGTTCACTGAGCGGGCAATTCATTTGAGTCTCCATATAGATAGAGAGGAAAAACATGAGACATTTTGAAGAAGATTCTTCACGCCCTTTTCTTTCTTCTTCTCATTCACTTTACACGATTCCTTTGGCGCAACAGTTGCTGAAGAAAAAGAAATGGGAAAGACATGTGAAATAGCAAATGGTTTAAAGAAACCTGCAATCAGTTTGAATGAACCCTCCATGATGACACTGAGTAATTAATTGTTCGACGCCCTTTACCACACAACAGATTCATACACTGCAAATCTTACAAAAAGCCATCGTACCCAACTCACAATATGTAGAAAAATGTCGATCTTTGCGTGGAGTACACTGCAAGTTTAGGTATTCTATATTCCTACTATTGCAGTCAACTCTATAGTTGTGCGCAACGTGATAAAATGGATTTGAAAAATAGTGTTGTGCCCAACTTATAAAATGCATTTGAAACATAAAACAATAGTTTTGTAAATACCTGATTCTAAAAGATAATATACTATCACAGCCACTGACTCACTATAAAATTTTGCATTTATTTTTTATGTTGCTATCATGTAGTAAATTAGGAACTTAAATGAATCCATCCTCAAGAAACTCTACTCTGGTTACTGTTATCCCCATTTTGTGGATAACAAAGGAGATTATGTCTTGAGGCCCTCAGGTTGCAGATATGGAGTGCCGAGAGATTACATGATCATCAGTAGTCTTTTGCACATATGGAAAACCCACTCACCACCAGTACAGATGATCAAAGTTTTGCAGATTGCATCCACCACACCAGCTGGCTTCTGGAAGGCAGTGGGCCTTTCTCCATGAGGTACAAGTCAGTATAATGGTGAGCATCATTTCAATGTTTAAGCTATTTGATTATGTTGTATCTTAGATTGCTCTAGATTTAATGATACATGCTTTGACATTATGCATTTCTCCCTGCATCACCTTGGCGGTTGACATTGTGCCCTGGTAAGTGGTTTTCCTCAGGGATGGGTTTGTTACCGGAAACCCCCTTAATGAGCCATAGTACCGTTCCCGACCATACTTACCACTTGCCATCGTTGTTCCCCTCCATTTCCTTATCTCTTGGGATTTTAGGGTTTATTGACCCAAGAAGTGGTTGTCCCTCATTTTATGGGAAGAAGGGGTTGAAGGCCAAGAGGGGTTGATGTTGGGTAAAAGATAAAATCCTTGTATAAACCTTCCAGATGCTTCGCCCATAAATCACCCAAGAAAGCAATAAAATGTTTATCTTTGAGTAAAGGGGACCCAAAATATAATAAAGAATGTTTAAAAGGTTAGTTGAAGGATAAGAGGTCTCATCACGAGCCGGCCTATCACATCCATGAATATCTAGTGGTATGACATTGTCATCATCTGGTCACCAAACTAGGGCAATGGCTCTTAGTTGCATGGTTGAGAGAAAAGGGGTCTCATCACGAGCCAACCTTCTCATTTCCATTAGGTATTTGTGGATGACATTGCCATCACTTGGTCATGACGACGGGGCAATGACCTTCAATATCTCCTTATGCTATATTGAAAGAAAATAAAGAAATATAAAAGGCAATTGATGGGCTTGGAAAAAGTGCATTGCAGACGAAGGTACCACACACCCTCTACAAAGGCACCCATGAATGAGACACTACGAGCCCTTATATGTCGTGAGCCCTATGCCCATTGATTCTTGACCCCAACCACTTCATCCACTTTACATGGCTTAGAGAGGGATCTCTTGGAAACTCTCCTTGACCTAGGGCAAGATCTACCCAATAGGACACCTCGTCAACCTCCCATATTCAAGCTTGACAAGTCACATGGTGTCTTTGAACAGCTAATTGTTTGATATAGTGATCTTTGATGCACATGCTTAGATGATTTATTTATTGATTGGATTCACTTATCATGATGTTATGACTTGAGATCATTGGAGGGTGTGCTCATTTGTCTTTGTAGGACCTAGTTGGTGGACAATTTGGGAGAACAAGCCTAGTTTGGGTTTCCATGGGGCTACAAGCCCATAGGTTGGATGCCAAGGTCCCACATGCCAGATGAGAAATATGAGACTTGGAAGGCCTTGATGATGACTTGGACGACATAGCCCAGCCCTCAATTGCCAAACGATTTTCCTAGGAGAGGAAAAACATTCTCCTTTTTTAGCATGACGTCATGTGTGGGGGGATAGGGCTTGATGGTGAGGTGCCACTCGTTTGACACATGGATGTTTTGAGGAGAAGAGGATTTTCTCCATGATGAGAGTGTTTAGATGCTTGACATGTGGCCTTTGGAGGCCTACCCATGCTTCTCCAACACCAAGGACCTTCTCCTAGCGCCAAAACGTCCCCTAAATGGGTGACATCCATGTGAATTAGGGTTTTATTTGTGAAAGAAGTGAAATTTTAAGTGAATTGTTTAATATTACTTTGTTAAGGGGGAAATATTAGGGTTGTTGACCCCTAACCTTATGGTTTACTCCTTACTTTATGGACAAGTCACTTTGGTGACATTTTGTATAAATAAGAGATCATAAGATCTCATTTTAACATAACTCTCCTTGTGAGAGGAATTGGTCTGAAATTTTCACTATCTTTGGAAAGATTGTCTCTTTTGGCTCTTGTTTATGGATATCTATTTATGAATGGTTGGTGGAAGTATAGCTCTAGCCTTGGAAGGATTGTCCTTTGCTCTTATGGTGGATTATCTTATCATCTCTCTTGATCTTGGTATGGTATTTTACTATTATGCTATTGTTTTTTCAAGTCGAGGATTGTTGTGCTAGAAGATAGGTGGGAAGTATAAAGGCATACACCCCCACCATAGTCTTCATCATTTTATGTTGCATCTCATTGATTATACAAGGGTATGCTAAGAGAAGTATAAGAGCATACACCCTCTTAGCTTAAACCCTAACTAGAGAAACTTACCTTGGGAAGTAAAGGGGCTTACACCCCCAAGGAGGTAGCTTCTCTAACTCTTTCTTATTTGACTCCACTAACCCAATAGCAAAGTAACTAGTCATACATTTTTTCATTGGAGATATAAAATCATTGCCTTGGGAAAAGCAAATTTTGGTATTTTGAAAGGTTTCTTGCTTGAAGTTGTTTTTCCTCATAGAGAGAAGTATTCCCCTACCCCCTCTCTCCCACTACTTCTTGTTGTTGTTACAAAATTGCATCTTCGACCATTAGGGTTGCAGAAAACCTAACTCATTTTCTTAAATAACCCTCTTATCAACCATTGGATTTTGCTCAAAGTTTGCACACTTATTCTCCTTGGTCCAGCGCACTTTTTGGAAAACGTTTGAGGGGATTTTAGTGGCTGATTTTCTTGTTGTAATACATTGAATGTTACATCCATAAGGATGATATAATTTGTTGTAGACAAGTGTTTACAACAACCTTATCTTTTAGTGCTAGGATATTGGTTTTCATCTTGAGTTTAGCTAGTCATTTACTAATCTTTCTCTTGCATTTTCTACTTGATCTCTAGCATTTATTGAGGAGATTATAGTACCATATTGTTGCCTATATATACTTTTATCTATTTCTGAAAATTAGGGACAACAAGCTTAACTTGTTGATCCAACTAACATACATCATTTCAAAGTGTCTTTTCTTGTGTCTCAGGCAAGTATTTCACCATTTGCAGGTTACTCAACACACTTGGAAACCCTTGGACCTTCCAAAGACTTCCTTCCACACATTTCAATCCACTAAGAATTGACCTCTAGGGGCTTCAATTCCATTTCTCTCCATCTCCATCTCAATCCCCCTAGGGTCACCGGGATCGCCTCCCTAGAGTGACCTAGTCACCCTTGAAGTGTGAGACCTACACCGAGGTGACATTGGGTGTAGGATTCCCAAGTTGTATCACTTTATTTGAGGCTGGGTTGGGATTTTCCCAACCTACAACTTGCATTATAACATTTTGGCACCATTGTCGAGGAAGATTTTGAATCTTCTTCATACCCTAACGACACTTTGGGAAGCTATCCCAAAGTCTTTCCCTTAGCTTTCCTGGAAACTCCACCTAAGGGACGTTTCATTTCCACATTTTATGATGAGCTCATTTTGAAACTCATATGGTGACTCCACCTTCCCATAATCCTCTTTTCCCCAAACCTTTTCCCCCCGGGAGGTTCAAGCCTTCTAAGGTTTACCAAAGAAGGCATCCTCTTAAGTCTCTCGTTGCTAAAACTCTTTTCCATAATACCCTTCCTCTTGTTCCAATGGATTTCCCTTGGGAAAGGGAACTCGATAGACCCCTTAACATGACCAATATCCAAGGTTACCCTATCAAAATGCCAATAGAATTCAACAAGTGGTTGCCAAAGTTCCCAGGAAACAATGTGATAATTGTTGAAGACCACATTTATGTCATGGGTCGGGATATGGACAATGCATGTATTGATCATGAAGATGTGTCCATGAGACTATTCACTTCATCATTGAATGAAGAAGCCCTTGATTGGTTCAAAGGACTCCCTGATAATCATATCACGACCTATGGTGATTTTTCCACCTTATTCAAGAGCAGATGGTTGAGAAAAGAAGATGGTGGGACACTTGGTACTCGGTTCAATCAAATAAAGAAAAAGGAGAATGAAACAGTGAGGGGATTTATTTCTAGATTTGATAGGTTGTACAATCAAATTCCAACATATTACCATCCTACAACATCATCAGTTTGTCTCCTTTACATGAAATCCTTTGAAGGATAGTTAGGATACATTCTTAAAGATAAAAATCCCACGTCATTGGCAGAGGCTAAAGAGTTCAGTATCGACATTGAAGAAAATCTCCTTGATTCAAAAATAGAACCTTTTCAGTACCCTTGTAACAAGACAAAATCAAAGACGAAGGTTTCCAACAACATCATTCTTGATCTTATTTCTCTCCTGACTCAGAAGATAGACCAAATGAATACTTATTTTTTTCAGGTGAAGAATCAGCTTATGAACCGTATGACTATAGTTGAAAGAAATCAATCTTCTCCCAGACTTCAATTTTTCAAACAGCAAAGAGATACCACCGGTTGGAAACTAAGACCTCAACAAGAGGCAAAGGCCTCAGATACTTTGAAACCTGTTGGGACATTTGATATAGAATCTTGGTGTCTCCCATGCCAAGAACCCCACAGGGAAGATGAGTTCCCTCGACAAGACGAAGATTATCATGACGATATAAAATTTATGATTTGCAATATCAACGATGAACAGGTTACTCAAGAACATATCAATGAAGCCATAAGAATAAGAGAAAGAGAGGGGATACTACGGGCCTTAAGTAAGTTTACAGATGATTAGAAGAAGGAATTGGGGAGGAGGGAAATCCTAACCTATAGAATAAAAAATTCTTCATCCCCTCCATCACAGTCTGATACTCCTCTTACATCAGCAGAAAAATTGGCTCCACCACCTCCATTGTTGGTATGTGAATTGGTTCCTAATCCAACTACTACAGATGACATTCAATTGAATATATATGTTGCAAACATGTTTGGAAAACTGAATATGACGGTCCCAGTGACAGAGATGTGTAAGATCCCTTCTGTAAAAAGGGAAATTTTGAAAATCTTACTAGTGCCAGCTGAGGAGGATCCTCCCATCATGTTAAACACTATGTATCTTGATCGGGAAAGGGACAAGAACCCTCCTTTCTATCTTTCATTAGGAATGAATACCCTCCATTTGAACAACGACATGCTTGATTCAGGGGCCTCAACAAATATCATATCATTAAAGGTAATGAAACAACCTGGTTTGAAGACAACCCGACCTTATGGAAATGTATGTGGTATTGATTCCAGAAAGGTCAAATTCCTCAGGGTATGTGAGGATGTTGAGGTTTTCCTGATTGAATTTCCACATATCAGCATTCTCATGGACATAGTAGTGATCGACATTCCAGATGCTTGGGGGATGATTTTATCTAGGATAAGGTCTACTGCTCTTGGGGGTTTCCTTAGCATGGATCTCACCCATGCACACAATCCTATGGGGTGTGGCACTTTTTATATACTATACAATCGAGAGAAAGCCAATAGACACATGATGGATCCTGATGGTCCTGATTATGCCAACGAATGTGATTATGATGTACTCCCACAGACCATTGAGTATGGTCCATTTGAGATACCTTTTATGCAAGAGTACTCCATAGACATGCTTATTCCATGGACAGATCAATACAAAGTCAAACTTGAAAAATACCATGGGAAGGATCCAGGGTCTATCCAAATTTTGAAGAAGGAAGATGAGAAAAATGAATAAATCATCAAAGATACATTCCACAGAGAGCCTCGACACGATAAGAGTACACCTTGCATCAATTTCAATGAAGGAAGTATTTTTCTCATGTGGTACAAAAGAAAGGGCAAGCCTAGATATGAACATAAAGATAAAAATTCATGGATTGGCCCTTACATCATCAAGAAGAAGTCTGACAAAGAAAGGTACTATCTAACAACGTTAGACAGGAAAGATATGACACTGCCAGTAGATGGGTCTCTTCTCCAATCTCACATCCAGTTCACATGACTTATTCAGGGCCTGTGCCCCAAGTAAGTAGGAACAAGTCTACCAGGAGATGTTTTGGTTCTCATGCACTCTATGATGAGCACATGTCCCCAAGTAGGAGCCAGATGTTATCCCCATTTTGTGGATAACTAAGGAGATTATGTCTTGAGGCCCTCAGGTTGCAAATATGGAGTGTTGAGAGACTACATGACCATCAATACCCTTTTGCACAGATCAAAAACCCACTCACCACCACATATGGTCACAGTTTTGCATATGGAATCCACCACATCAGTTGGCTTCCGGAAGGCATTGGTCCTTGCTCCATGAGGTACAAGTCAATATTATGGTGAGCATCATTTCAATATTTAAGACATTTGATTATGTTTTATCTTAGATTTCTCTAGATTTCATCATATATGCTTGGACATTATGCCTTTTTCTCTGCTTCACCTTTGTGGTTGACAGTGTGCCCTAGTAACTATTTTTCCTTGGGGATGGGTTTGCTACTGTGAACCCCCTTAATGAGCCACCATACTGTTACCGACCATACTTACCACTTTCCATCATTGTTCCCCTCCATTTCCTTATCTCTTGGTATTTTAGGGTGTATTGACGCAAGAAGGTTTTGTCCCTCATTCTATGGGAAGAAGGGGTTGAAATCCCAGAGGGGTTGATGTTGGGTAAAAGATGAAATCCTTGTATAAACCTTCCAAATGCTTCTCTGAGGGATCACCCAAGAAAACAATAAAACGCTTATCTTTGAGTAAAGGGGATCCACAATATAATAAAGAATGCTTAAACGGTTAGTTGAAGGATGGGAGGTCTCATCACTAGCCGGCCTATCATGTCCATGAATATCTATTGGTATGACATTGTCATCATCTGGTCACCAAACTAGGGAAATGGCTCTCAGTTGCATGGTTGAGAGAAAGGGGATCTCATCACGAGACAACCTTCTCATTTTCATTAGGTTTTTGTGGGTAACATTTCCATCACCTAGTCACCATGCCAAGGAAGTGACCTTCAACCTCTCCTTATGCTATATTGAAAGAAAATAAAGAAAGAAAGATACAATGCAATTGATGGGCTTGGAAAAAGTGCATTGCGGACGAAGGTACCACACAACCTCTGCAAAGGCAGCCATGAATGAGACACTACGACCCCTTATATGTCATGCTCCCTATGCCCATTGAGTCTTGACCCCAACCACTTCATCCACATTACATGGCTTAGAGAGGGATCTCTTGGAAACTCTCCTTGACCTAGGGCAAGATCTACCCAATAGGACACCTCGTCAACCCTCCCATTTTCAAGCTTGACAAGTCACATGGTGTCTTTGAGGAGTTAATTGTTTGATATAGTGATCTTTGATGAACATGCTTAGATGGATTATCTATTGATTGTATTCACTTATCATGATGTTATGACTTGAGATCCTTGGAGGGTGTGTTCATTTGTCTTTGCAGAACCTAGTTGGTGGACAGTTTTGGGAGAACAAACCTAGATTGGGATTCCATGGGGCTACAAGCCCACAGGTTGGATACCAAGGGACTGCATGTCGGATGAGAAGATGAGACTTGGAATGCCTTGATGATGACTTGGATGACATATCCCAACCCTCACTTGCCAAACGATTTTCCTAGGAGGGGAAAAATGTCCTCCTTTTTTAGCATGGTGTCATGTGTGGGGGGCTAGGGCTTGGTGGTGAGGTGCCACTCATTTGACACATGGACATTTTGAGGAGAAGAGGATTTTCACCATGATGAGAGTGTTTAGATTCTTGATATGTGGCCTTTGGAGGCCTACCCATGCTTCTCCAAAACCAACGACCTTCTCCTAGCACCAAAACGTCCCTTAAAGGGGTGACATCCATGTGAATTAGGGCTTTATTTGTGCAAAAAGTGAAATTTTAAGTGAATTGTTTAATATTACTTTGTTAAGGGGGGAATATTAGGGTTGTTGGCCCCTAATATTGGGGTTTACTCCTTAATTTATGGACAAGTCACTTTGGTGACATTTTGTATAAATTAGAGATCATAAGATCTCATTTTAACATAACTCTCCCTCATTGTGAGAGGAAATAGTTTGAAATTTTCGCTATCTTTGGAAAGTTTGTCTCTTTTATCTCTTGTTTATGGTTATCTATTGATGAATGGTTGGTGGAAGTCTAGTGCTAGCCTTGGAAGGCTTGTCTTTTTCTCTTATGGTGGATTATCTTAGCATATCTCTTGATCTTGGTATGGTCTTTTACTATTATGCTAGCATTTTTTCAAGTGAAGGATTGTTGTGCTAGGAGATAGGTGGGAACTATAAGGGCATACACCCCCACCATAGTCTTCATCATTTTATGCTTCTTCTCATTGATTATACAAGGGTTTGCTAAGAGAAGTATAAGGGCATACACCCTCTTAGCTTAAACCCTAACTAGAGAAACTTGTCTTGGGAAGTAAAAAGGCTTACACCCCCAAGGAGATAGCTTCTCTAGCTATTTCTTATTTGACTCCACTAACCCAATAGCAGAGGAACTAGTCATACTTTTTTTCATTGGAGATATAAAATCATTGCCTTGGGAAACACAAATTTTGGTCTTTTGAAAGGTTTCTTTCTTGAAGTTGTTTTGCCTCATAGAGAGGAGTCTTCCCCTACTAGGGGATCACATCTCTCCCACTAATTCTTTCTATTTTTAAAAAATTTCATCTTCAGCCATTAGATCTGTAGAAAACCTAACTCGTTTGCTTAAATAACTCTCTTATCAACCATTGAATTTTGCTCAAAGTTTGCACACTTATTCTCCTTGGTCCAATGCATTTTTTGGAAAAGTTTGAGGGGATTTCAGTGACTGATTTTCTTTTTGTAATACATTGAATGTTACATCCATAAGGCTGATATAATTTGTTGCATACAAGTATTTACAACAGCCTTATCGTTTAGTGCTAGAATATTGGTTTTTCATCTTGATTTTAGCTAGTCATTTACTAGTCTTTCTCTTGCATTTTCTACTTGATATCTAGAATTTATTGAGCATATTATAGTACCATATTGTTTCTTATATATAATATTATATATTGTTGCAAGTTAGGGACAAAAATCTTAACTTACTGATCTAGCTAACATACATCATTGCAATGTGTCTTTTCTTGTCTCTTAGGCAGGTATTTCACCATTTGCAGGTTACTCAACACACTTGGAAACCCTTGGACCTTCCGAAGAGTTCATTCCACACATTTCACTTCACTTATACTTGACCTCTAGGGGATTCACTTCCATTTCTCTCCATATCCATCTCAATCCCCCTAGGGTCACTGGGATTGCCTCCCTAAAGTGACCTAGTCACCCTTGAAGTGTGGGACCTACATCGAGGTGGCATTGGGTGTAGGATTCCCAAGTTGTATCACTTTCTTTGTGGTTGGGTCATTCTTTTCCCAACATACAACTTGCGCTATAAGAGTTACAATGTTAAAATTCTACCTAGTTAAAAGACGTGATCGCCTCCAAGTTAAGAAATGTAAATAAAAAAAAAGTATAAATGCAGTGGAACATAGTAAATATATATCTTTTGTCATGCAAGGAATTTAATGCTTGAAATCACAGTCTTTAATTTGTTGTGATGATTAAGAATATTCTGAAGATATGAAATCATGTCCATTAAAAACCAATCTATTATTAAAAACCTATTAATTTTGGTCATTTCTAATAGGTGTGCACCTATCGAGGTAATGATTATGACTCATTTTGAATTTTCTAAAGAAACAGATCTTCCTTATGCAAGTTTTGTATAATTTTAGAAAAGAAAAAAAAACTAAAAGCTTAATGTAACCGGGAATGAAGCAAGTTTTGTGCGTTGATTAACTTACTCCATACAATGACCTTTCAAGGACTTCATTAGCCATGTTGCGTAAATGGTCCAAAAGACTATTATTCAAAGCACAGTTGGAATTTCAAATTACATTTGTTGGGAAATCTGACAATTTCTATTGTTTAATTGAATTTGTTTTGACATCTTCTTTAAATTTTTATGAAGAGGATGCTAATTTTTGTTCACATTATTTGACTGGTCGTTATCAAATTCCATCTGCCTTCAAAGTTTCAAACTCCATACCACTTCAAAGTTTGAAAGACGAAAACATTTCCAAATGATTTTCAAATTCACATAGCAACCATTTGGAGTGAAATCTTTGTTTCTATTCTATATTGCAAAGTATATTGTAAAGTGGGATATTTATTTTTTCTCAACTTCACCAAGTATTATGAGATACCATATATTTGTCAATGTCCATAATCATGGGTTTCAAATCATGAAATGTTCTGGTCCTTTTCTTTCTTATGTGTGCTCCTTCTTGGCATCATGTGGATTATAATACAATAGGTCACAGATCTAAGATTGTTGTCATAAGTATGTTTCAAGAAAATCTCTAGTATTTTTTAAGAAAATTTCTAGTATTTTTTAAGGTAAAATTTTGTAGAAGATGTGTTTCTACATGTGTGATCATGTGGATGTCAACATCTTTAATACATCTATCAATTTAGTAGTTAGGTGCATTAGTGCACCTTACCCAAAGAGATATGGTTTAGACATATACAAATCTAACTTAATGTTAAGTATCGTTGGTGACAATTGATTGAGCCAACCCCTTGGGCTATATAAATATAGTATTAAAATTAAAGTAAAATAGTATTTTCCCTTCTAAAAATGACGTTCCTAAAATGGGCATTAGCATTCTCCCTCAATCGCCCCTTAGTGCTCAATGTGGTGACTCCCAACATTTGTCTCAATCATTCAAAATTTTCTTTTGATGGTGCCTTGTTGAACACATATGCATCATGATCAATGGATGTGAAAAACCTCAATTCAACTTAACCATTTGCTACAAGTTCTCTAATAAATTTATGATGTATATCTATGTTTTTAGGATAGCCATGAAATACTAGATTTTTTGCAATAGCAATTATAGAACTATTGCCACAAAAAATGGTAATGGTCATACTTTGTTCCTTCTTCAAAACTACCAATATGTATTTCAACCAAATTGTTTGACATGTCGTTGAAGTTGTTGCAATGTATTATTCCTTTGTTGTTCACAAAGATATTGTTGATTGTTTCATTGAAGGCCCTAAAATTACACTTCATCCAAAAATCAAAGCATAACATCAATAGAGCCTACCCAATCACCATCTATGTATCCAACCAAACCATAACCAGTCGATGAAGTGTACAAAATACCAAAAAAAAATTGTATTATTAACATACATTACTATTCTCTTTGGTACATGGAAATATATCTCACTTGATCTTGCATAAACCTTGAAACTAAAATCACAACATACATTATATCAAGTCTAGTGGAAATGATATATGTTATCATAAGATTTGTACTTGTACAAATCCCTCCACAAGATCTCAATCTTGTGTAACAATTGTAAGTTTCTACAACTATCACCTCAGTGGATACTTCCCTCATTTTAGTGATGGAAGAAAGTCCAACACAAGAAAGGCTTCCCTGGCGACCTCAAAGGATCAAATAGAAAGATTAGTTGAGATTACAACCCCCTGGCTTGGTCACCTAAGTGTTAGGTCTAGGTCTAATAAAGGTAATAAGTTAATTGGTTCACATATATGACACAATAAACAATTTCAAGCATAATATATGCAATTAACAAGTCATGGAAGTCATTAATATCCTCGCAGACACTAGATGATCAATAAATTCAATGGTTGTTGCAAAATTACAACAATAAAGTAATATATAACATCAATTAATGTTTTGTAACAACACCAAGAAAAATTACTCGGAAGTATGACAATTGAGCATAAAATTTAAGCCTTCAACATGTAGAATAATATCCAATTGCTAGACTATGATTCTGAGTAACTTTAGCCACTATTTCAAGTATGTATGCAGCAGTTAGAGTAAACTCTAGTGGATGTAGCGAACTTTTGGAACAACAATAATAAATACATTGGTTTTCTAAAATTAGAGCTAGTACAGTTAGTTAAATCACTTTGAGAGATAGAATGCTTCTAAAGGTACTTTTCACTACAAGGAAGGTTTTAGACTAGTGTCATTGTCTTATCTAGGGAAAATGGAGTCAAGCATGTAACACTTAAAGAAATACTTAGAAAATTTAGAAGAATGAGGTTTAGACCCTAAGGTGCAAATCCTCTTGAGCCTTAGGACTAAACCTTCAAGAAAATGATCCCTAGGGTTCAAAGCCTCTTGTTCCTTAGGACTAAACCTTCAAGAAAATTATCCCTAGGGTGCAAAGCCTCTTGGGCCCTAGGTGTCGTTTTCTCTCTTCTAGATGACCTAGGTCAAGGATCAAGTGACTAATATCAAATCCTTAAGCTGAAAAACCTCTTGGGCCTTAAGCCTTTGAATCTTAGAAAGAGACTAAGTCTCCCAATGCCTTCAGCAATCTTGGGCAAACAAAAGTATTAAAGGAGAGAAAGACTTATGTCTCCTTCCTAGGGTTTTACTAAGACAGGGAAACATACAACAAGATAACAATTAAAAATTATACCATGATCAAGCACATAAACTTAAAGAAAATTACTCACTTATCCAAGTCACTATGCCAAGAGAATCCCTAGTTGCAACAAGATATCATCCAAGAAAGCAAAGAATCCACAAAAATAACCTCCTCCAAGAGTAGCACACTAGATCCAAGACACAAGAGATAAAGATAGTGAAATTTTCTAGAGTAGCTCTCCCATAAATGTGAGAGATGTGATGATGATAATGAAATGGAGCGCTAGCCTTATTTATAAGGAAACCCTAGCACTCAAATAGTCCAAAAATTCAAATTTTTTGTCTACAAGTGGGGCCAACCCCTCAAGTTAGCTTATCATGCCTCTCATGGGATAGGAGGGCCTCTCCAAGGAAAAGTGCCATCATCTGAGGTGCAAGTGTGGTGGAAATTTTTTATTCCATGTCTCAAGTCATCATCGGCATCTAAGTGGCAACACACCCCATCATCTTTGTCAAAACTTAGCATGACATCATCATCTAAATGCCCAATGTCCAAGGTGCAAGGGGTGGCATCCAAAGAGGAGAAGGATGTATATCATATTTGTGTGTCCTCCAATCATCTCCCTATGCAACGTCCTACATCCAATGCAAGATAGTCTCTGGGGTGTAAGGCCGAGAGTGTCAGATTCCTTCCCATCTATGTGCCACCATAACCGTATCTATCAAAATCAAGCCCATATTTCCATCATCCAAGGTCTAAAATATGTGAGAGTCTATTTCTATATGTGCCAAGTCATTGGGTGACTCAATGCTCTGCATCACTCATGTCATATCCATCAATAGAGGCACAACGTATTGGGTGAAATCCTAGGGATCCCTTGAAGAACCATGTCATGGGCATTTAGATCAAAACAAAATATGAAATCAAGTAAATCCAATGTTCATAAGATATACTAGTCCTTGAATCATGCAAAGTAAGTTGTTACTTAAGATATAAGCCACATGAATAATTCACATCAAGTATCCCCTTCAAATTTCACACTAGCTTAGGAATTTATGTGGGTTGGAAAGTTTGAATATGGGAGGACATTCATCTGACCCTAGTAGGTGTGCCAACCAAAACAATGAAAGAAAAAACTCGGGTAGAGGGATATGACCCAAGGGAAGTAGTGAAAGAAAAAAACCCTTCAAGAGTAAGTTTTATAGTGGTACGTGTTGGGATTCAATGGGGTATTCACTCAGTGAACCTGTGACATAACACCTTCGTTCATGGGATATTAAATAATACCCCTAATTTCACTAGATATTGGAAAATATCTCCCAAAATCCTTTTGTTGAACCCCCTTCCCAATACATATTTCCAATCAAATAAACCCTTATTTTCACTAGATACCCCTTTTTATATCCCCTAATACCTATAAACCCCTGGAGAGACCACATCCCCCCTCAATACCTACAATATATTGACTTTATTTTTCATAATTAAAAAAACCCTAATATAAATGAACGTGATAATATATTGGTCAACGAGGTGACACCCCTGTGTGGGCTTCCTTCATGTATTATGGTGTCATTGAGTCCATTTCGATGAGATCCTTTGTGGAGGGTGTGATTTCTCTTGAGTTACCACTTTCTAAGCACTACGTTTTTCCAAACCCCTTAATCTTCCTTTTTATTTGTGCTCTTATCATATTTTCAAGTCCCTTTTATAAGGTTTCAATCTATAGCATCACTTCTTTGGGACTGGGGTGAACACGAAAAGGGTAGATCTCAAGTTTGGATTGGATTTTGAGAGTCTTTGCTATTTTTTATTTTTTCTTTAGCATTTTTCTTTCTTTTATTCTTATTTTGCTTAAAATTTGCAATCAACCTCTGGGCCTTCAACCCCTCTTCTCATGAGCGAACAAACCATGACCCATTATCGAATTTTAGCGCATTGTGACAGGCTCTATGATGTAAAGTGTTAAGTATGGTGAGGATTGGAACATTTCCCTTATGAGGGCCCCCCCAGTAGTAACCCTTTTCCCTGGGCGGTGAAAAAATGGAACTAGGGCATAGATGTTGGCCACCAAGGTGAAACAAGGAAACAAACATAACTTCTTGAGTTAGTTATATATTATCTAACTTCAACCAATGATCCTCATCCACATGTCTAGTATATTAAGCCCAACACTTTGCATGAAAGAAGGACTAACATACCTCATGGTGACACTAGCTTACCATCTCTCATACGTTGATTTGATTGGATGTGATGAGATTGGTTGATCTAAAGCAAACGAGGAAATATGAGGGCGGATTTTGGGCTGCTATCCATGGACATGTTGTTCATTATCATGGATGGAATCACTATCTTCATTGTAGGCCACGAGACATGATCTCTTCTAGTTACCCCTAGACATGGAAGGGTAACATCTGGATCGAACATGGGGCATTTTCTCACTGTAGAGTGCATGAGAACCTCAACACCTCTGGTTGTCTAAGATATGCAATCTTGCACCCACTTCTAATAACACTAACACTTTATTAGTAAATATTGGTGGATGTGATCCATCGGGGTTAGTAGTAAATAAAAAATCATGTTGGAAAGAAAATTTTCACTACAACTATACATGATAAAGTAATGATACATTGAACAATGAAAGTTCCTAAAATCCATGCATAATATGCAAAATGAGAATTCAATGACATGTATATGCAATAAAGTGCAAAGATATACTGACATGGATGCATAATGCAATCATATATACAAATGTAATGCAAGATGAAAATTCCCTACCTAGACTACCTAATCTAACATACAGTTAAGAAGTCAAGTCTCCTCCCCATAATGGGGTTTGAAAATGGATCCACTAATGGGTAGTGTCAATCTCCTCCCCTCTAGCATGGATATATAGTAGAAATCATTGGCAGACTTCTTTTCAACCTTGTAAGAGCCCAGCCAGAATTTACCATACTCCTTGCATGTATTGGGTTGGCCCTTCCTCTTGTCCCACATCAAGACCAACTGTCTTTTTTTATAGTCCTCCTCCTTGAGATCAATCATTTCTTTACTTTCTATGTCATATTAATTCAAGGGAGGGGAGGTAGGAATTTGTCATAAGAATGTCCTTTTGGCCATTTTCACTTAACCTTTCTTCATTTCCCCTTTTGAAGATTGTGATAGAACCCACATTTTTATCCTTGTATTTATCAATTTGCTTCTAATATTCTTCCATTTTAGGCCATACTATATCACTAATATCATATTCTTGGGTGAAAGGAAGGCAATCTGAGTCGAAGTCAAGAGAGGAATCCATAAGTTCTTCAAACTAGTCTTCTTCTAGGGGGATATCTTTTCCAAGGTCACTATCAAGGTCTTCAACATGGGCCCTTTATCTTGGTTTCTTATATAGAATAACATGGGATTCATTTCCCATGGGTATAGTAGCATAAGGTAATTCCATCTATAAAGTACCACCCAATGTTGCAGCCGACCTTCTAGATAAAAGGATTCCCCAAATGTCAAGTATATCAATGACCACAATGTCCATCAAAAAGACTATCTCGAGGCATGTTGCAAGGTGAACTTCTATATTTTCTATCAAACCATATGCACTAATGGCCTTGGAATCAATTCCACAAACATTACCATAAGGTATCGTGATTTCCAAGCCCAATTTTCTCATCACTCTCAAAGTCATGACATTTTCATATTCCCTAGAGTCCATCATACAATTGTTGAGCCACTTATTGTTTAATTCTAGGGGGATGAAGAAAGGTGGATGCTCTTCACAGTATCGTTTGCAATGGTTCACTTGTATCAATATATGGGGGTATCTAGGTTCTCCTTGTACCCTAGGGAATATCTCAACTTTGTTTCTCATTGAAGGAATATTAATCATCTATGTGAGAGGTACATGTACATTTACCTTTTCTAAGATGTTATCTATGTCAATATTCAAGTCCATTTCATCATTCCTTGTAAATGTTGGTTGAGGAGGGACATTATCTTTGGATGGTGCAGGGGGTCCTAGCTGAGGAAATATAGGGTTATTTGGAAGAGCTTGAGGTGCATTCTTTTGTCTAGTATAAACTTACAAATATTTCTTCCTAAGCCTCTCTCTTGATTCTTCATCCATTTGGCCCAATATTTACATCCCGACCCTCCTAGCAGCCTCTTTCTTTCCTTCCTCAAGTTTCTCTTAGGTCACATTGAAATACTCTTGAGAAGACATAGTAAAGATAAAGTATAAGGTGTCAAGAAAGTCCATGTAGCCAGTTCCCCCATCATTATTGTTCGGGAACGCATCCCCTCAAGGAAAACACCAAGGAGTCTCTTCTTCGCCTATAACATTAGTAGGTTCTAAGGTGTTACAGACTATTTGATCATTTGGAGGCCTAGTTATCCATGTTTGGTTGTTCCTTTGGGGTGGACCCTTATAAGGAGGCTTCGTGGTTTGTTGTTGCACCCTCTATGTTTGTAATCATGTTCATCATTAAGGTTTGGCTTTGAGTGAGACTATTTATTGCTTCTTCGATTTTTTGGGCCCATGGCTCACTTATTTCTTCAGTCGGCTCGGTGTTATGCAATGTTCTTAGATTTCTATCAACTTTGATCCTTAGGGAATATAAGGGTTCAAACTTAGAGGATTAACGATTATCCCCAATCCTTGCAACTAACTCTCAGGATTCTTCAAGAGTATTTGGGAGCTTGTCCTTGAGAATAAACCCAAATGTCATGGAAAAGAGTTTGTATAGAGGAGAAGAAGGTGTTCACTTATGGGGAAAATATTGCTAGGAATTTTTTTAAGCAACTTTTTAAATATGGTATCAAACTCTCTGACAATTTCATTCTATTTCTTTCTCATTTCACTAAGTCACAACAACAACATGTTAGGGTCCTCTTTAGTGCCCCATATTTTTATGAAGGCTTCATGGAAATCATCCCAGTTTTTTATACTCTTGCTTGGAAGACTATTATACCATTTCCTAGCCTCTTCAACCAAAGTGGCAGAAAAGATTTTTATCACTATATCTTCAACATCATCATTAATGGAACGATTTTGGAAACAAGACCAAAAATTATCTATGTTTTCTTCAACATTAGTAACATAATTACCAGAAAATTTGGGAAACAACTTTTCAAACTTCTGAGGCATGTTATGAGGATATATTGGGATTGTAGACATGTCTAAAGGTTTGAAGACATTGGCCACCCATGGATTTTGAGCCATTGAGGATAGAGGAAGCTTTCCACCAAATAAATATTTGACTATGGGAGAACCATGAGGAAGCTTTCTTCTATAAGATTTAGGAGAGTTAGCGAACCTCCTATTAGGACTTTGGTTAACGCTCTCAACACTTTATCTTAGTGGAGTCATCGGATGGTCCCTTTAGTATTATCAAAGGTAAGTGAGGGATTCTACCCTCAATGGAGTCACCAAGTAAACTTGAGGATAAGGGATTTGGGATGAGTTTACGAGAAATATGTCACAAGGAGAATGAATCAACCCTCTTTGGAAATGGTTTCAAAATTTTATAATGAGACTTATTCATGTGCAAATCCCTCAACAAGATCCCAATCTTGTGTAACAATTGGAAGTTTCTACCATTTTCACCTTAGTAGATACTTCCCGTGTTTTAGTGATGGAAGAAATTCCAACACAACGGAGGCTTCCCTAGTGACCTAAAGGGATCAAATAGCAATATTAGTCAAGCCTACAACCCCCTGTCTTGGTCACCTAAGTGTTAGGTCTAGTTATAAGAGAGGTAAGAAATGTAACAAGGTAATCGGTTCACCTGTATGAGACAATAAACAATTTGAATCATAGCATAGGCAATTACCAAGTCACATAAGTCATTAATATCCTCTTAGACACTAGATGGTCAATAAATTCAATGGTTGTTGAAAAATTACAACAATAAATTAATATATAAAAACAATTAATGTTTTGCAACAACAAGAAGAAAAACTACTATGAAGTATGCCAATTGAGCATAAAATTTAAGTCTTCAACATGTATAATAATATCAAATTGATAGACTATAATTTTGAGTAACTTTAGCCACTATTTCAAGTATGTATGCAACAATTAGAGTAAACCCTAATGGTTGTAGAAAATTTTTGTAACAACAACAATAAATATCATTATTTTTCTAAAATTAGAGTTAGTAGGGTTAGTAAAATCACTTTGAGAGAGAGAGAATGCTAATTCTAAAGGTTCTTTTCACCACAAGGATGGATTTAGACTAGTGTCATTGTATTTTCTAGGAAAAATAGAGTCAAGCATGTAACACTTGAAGAGAGACATAGATAGAATGAGGTTTATACCCTAAGGTGCAAAGTCTCTTGGACTTTAGGACTAAACCTTCAAGAAAATTATCCCTAGGGTGAAAATCCTCTTGGGCCCTAGGTGTCGTTTTCTCTCTTCTATATGGCCTAGGTCAAGGATCAAGTGACTAAGATCAAAGCCTTAATATGTAAAGCCTTTTGGGACTTAAGCCTTTGAATCTTAGCAAGAGACTAGATCTATGAATGCCTTCACTAATCTTGGAAAAACAAAATTATTGAAGGAGAGAAAGATTTATGTCTCCTTCCTAGGGTTTTACTATGACAAAGTAACATGCAACAAGATAACAATTAACAATTATACCATGATAAAAAACATAAATGTAAAGAAAATTACTCAATTATCCAATTCATTATGCCAATATAAACCCTAGTTGAAACAAGATATCATCCTAGAAAACAAAGCATCCATAAAAGATCCTCCTCCAAGAGTAACACACTAGATCCAAGAGACAAGAGATAAAGATAGCGGATTTTTCTAGAATATCTTTCCTAGAAATGTGAGAGATGTGATGATGATAATGAAATGAAGTTCTAGAATTATTTATAAGGAAACCCTAGTGCTTAAATAGTCCAAAACGTCAAAATTCATGTCTACAAGTGGGGCCAACCCCTCAAGTTAGCCTCTACAAATGTTAAAATCATGAAAATATACATAAATGATCACATGTGTGGTGAAATCATGCCTCCCATGGGCTAGGAGGGCCTCTCCAAGGCCATGTGTCATCATTCGAGGTGCAAGTGTGGAGGTAGAATCATATGCCACATCTCAAGTCATCGTCCAAGCCCATATCTCCATCATCCAAGCTCCATAAGATGTGAGAGCCAATGTATGTGTCGATTCACTGGGTGAATCAATGCTCTACATCACACATGTCATATCCTGCAACAGAGGCAAAACATCATAGGTGAAATCTTGGGGCGTCGTTGAAGAACCATGTCAGGGGCATCCAAATCAAAAAAAAAAATATGAAATCAAGTAAATCCAATGTTCATAAGATATACTAGTGTTTGAATCATTCAAAGTAAGTTGTTTCTTAAGATATAATCCACATGAATAATTCACATCAAGTATCCCCTTCAAAATTCACACTAGCTCAGGACTTTATGTGGGTTGGAAAGTTTGAATATGGGAGGACCTTTATCTGACCCTATTAGGTGTGCCAACCAAAACAATGAAATAAAAGACCGAGGTAGAGGGATGTGTCTTGATTGAAGTAGTGAAAGAAAAGAACCCTTCAAGAGTAAGTGTAATAGCGGTACATGTTGGGCTTACTTCATGGCTTATGGTAAAATAATTGAGTCCATTTCTATGAGCACCTTTGTGGAGGGTGTGCTTTCTTTTGAGTTACCACTTTATAAGAGCTATGTTTTTCTAAACCCCTTAACTTTCCTTTTTATTCGTCCTCTTATCCTATTTGCAAGTCCCCTTTATAAGGTTTCAAGCTATAGCATCACTTCTTTGGGACTAGGGTGAACACGGAAAGGGTAGAGCTCATGTTTGGACTAGATTTTGAGAGTCCTTTGCTATTTTTTCTTTCTTTATTTACCATTATTCTTTCTTTTATTCTTCTTTTTATTAGCAGTTGTAATAAACCTCTTGGCCTTCAACCCCTCTTATCATGAGATAATGGGCCATGGCCCATTACCAAATTTTAGTGCATTTTGATAGGCTCCAGGATGGAAATTATTAAGTATGGTGGGGAACAGAATGTTACCCTTGTGAGGGCCCCCCCAATAGTACCCCTTTTCCCTGAGAGGTGTCAACGTGGGACTAGGGAACAAATGTTGGCCACCAAGGTGAAACAAGGAAACAAGCATAACTTCATGAGATAGCGATCTACTATCCAACTTCAACTAATGATCCTCATCCACATATCTAGTATATTAAGCACAATACTTCGCATAAAACAAGGACTAACATACCTCAAGGTGATGTTGTCTTATCATCTCCCATACATTGATTTAATTGGATGTGATGAGCTTAGATGATCTAAATCAAAAGAGGCAATCTGAGGGGGATGTTGGGTTGTTATCCGTGGACATGTTGATCATGAACATGGTTGGAATGTTGTCTTCATCATGGGCCATGAGACATGATATCCTCTAGTTACCCCTAGGCATGGGGGGTAACAAGGTACATAATATTGGCCACTATCCTCCTACAAATTGTAGGATCATATTTTTTTTTATCATCATCCTTAATTAATCTTATCTAGGCTCAAGGCATGTTAACTAACTTACAATTTGTCATTTTGAACTTATCAAGTAAATATACTGCATACTTCCCTTGTTTAATAATATTCCATCACTCAATTGATTAAATTTCATGCTAAGGAAATAATGCATTCATTAACCCAAAAGTGTCATCTCAAAATCAATTGTCATGGTTGCACTAAACTCATCCATCAACAATTCACTATTTCTAATATAAATCAAGTCATCTACATATAAGCATGCAATCACCAATTAATTCTTACCATTGGACTTGACATAGAGAGTTAGCTAGCTTGCACTTTTGTTCAAGCCATTTTTATGAAGGTACTTATCTATTCTACAATACCACGACCTTCGGGGTTGCTTAAGTCCATATAGATATCTCTTCGACTTGTAAACCATGTATTTTTTACCTACAACTTCACCATTCGATGGTTTCTCCATGAAAACCTACTCATCCAAAAACCTATTCAAAAATCTCGATTTTACATCTAACTAGAAAATTTCATTGAGTTAATAATGTCAAAACAAAGTTTGATAGTATCTAATCCTGCAATGCGAGAAAAATTGTCAATGTAATCTATACTTGGTTGTTGTAACCCTTCACTACCAATTTTCCCTTTTACTTTTCAACTAATCCATCTACCTCATGCTTCATTTTTGTAGACCCATTTAGTTCCTATGACGTCCTTGTCTTGAGGGAGATCAACTAGTTCCCATGTTTCTTTTTTTTTCCATTGCACCTTTTATGTATCGATTACTTCATGCCAAATTGTATACTTCAATGCATCTTCGTAAAAACTTTGTTTAGCTTGAACCTGAGAAAATAGAGAAAAATTAACAATAGCATCTCTATAGTTAGTATTAATAAATTTATTTGAGTATTTTTACCTTTCATGGAGGGTTTGGATTTGATATTAGACATGCATTTGAACTTGATGAAGAAATTCTTGAAGGAAAAATTTGACTACCAACAAAACTTAGGCAATTGTTAAACATTGTGGAAGGAAGAGTGATTCCATCTTGTGATGAATCTACTTCCATAATTGTTGGTTCTCTTAATTCACATCATCTTTTCATTTTCACACTTCCCCCTCATCAAAGATTACATTACAATTGATTATCAACTTCTTTATTACTAGATTATACATTGTACAACCCTTTAGCTTTGCATTACACTAGCCAACAAAAATACACTCCCACTTTTATCATCAAGTTTTTGTCACTTCTCCTTGAGAACATGAATAATAAATGCCACCAAACATCTTAAGATGAGCCACACTTGGATTTTTTTTTCTCCAATCATCTTGTGGCATCATGCCCTTCACACTTTTCATGGGATACCTATTCAACAAGTAAACTGAAGTAGATACAAGTTTGGGCCAAAATAAGTTTGGAAGACTCTTGGCCTTAATCACACTCCACATTATTTCATCAATTGTTCTATTTTTTAGTTCTTCCACCCCATTTTACTGAGAGGTATAACTTCTATCATGTTTACTCTTTATTCCATTATCTTTTCAAAAGTCTTGAAATTCATGGGAGGTAAAATCTTCCCCTCTATTAGTGTGCAACCTTTTTAAAAAAAACATTTTGTTTATGTGCAAGAGTCTTAGATTTCCTTGAAAAAATTGAAAACTAATTATTTATCTTTAAGAAGATATACCCATGTTCTTCTACTAATGCATTAATAAAGGCAATAAAAATACATGCATTTACTAACACGGGATATTTGCATTAGATCCAATATATCACCATGCACCCGTTCAAGAAATGCTTTGGCCCTGCATTAATAAAGGTAATAAAAATACATGCACTTACTAAGACGAGATATTTGCATTAGATCCCAT
>ML832902.1:0-42412 GCA_009831015.1 Picea engelmannii
TTTTTCTGTTATTAATTTGTAATATTTTAATATTTTGTAAAAATATATTATTTTACATCTTACATTATTTAATATTATTTTTATTTTTTAGTTGATATATATAAACATATTTTAATTTGTATCACTTTATTTTGATATTTATAGACACATTTACAAAGATCACATATATGATACTATTATAAAATTATTTATAGTGTTTATAGTGAATATTAATTGATACATATATGATACCTTTCCAACAGGCTATCATACGCCTAAAACGGAGATCGTATACAAAAGTTACGACCCCGTGAAGTTGATGTATTAACTTACCCAAATGAGGCCCACATGACTTTTGGTGCTTCATCTCCTAGGGTTAGGTTTTTGGATGTATATGGTTTTTGGGATTCCTTATTATTGCAAAAAGGCCTTTAGAGCGTCATTGTAATCATCTTCTTTTGAATGAGCTCATCCGTCACATCTCTTCCAAGAGATAAGCCGCCACCATTCCAGCAAGCTTGTTTCCGCTGCATTTTACAGTTTCAAATTATTTCATTATTGAATAGAAAACCAATTTTACTGTATCTCTTTTATTTTGTGTTAAGCACTTGTTAATAATATGTAGTCATTTCGTTCTACTCATAAAATCTGGATCATTGGTATTAGAGAGGTCTGCTCCTTGTCATCTTAATGCATGTCCCCAACGAAGTCGGAGTACAAAGAGTTGGGTCTCGAGCTTGTTTCTCTTGAGGACAAAATCTCTCGCATGCCCAAGCGACCTCTCATGGAAGGAGAAAAGAAAGATGATGGGACAAGAGATACTTTCAAACTATTGATTTAGGAAGCCCTCATGCAACAGAGGAACAGGATGATGGATAGTTTCGTGCAAATCCTTCGGTGACTACCAACAGACGATGCATCTTCTTCGAGTCGAGGTGCCTCTTCCATTCACAAATGTGGTTAAAAGGCACCCTGCTACACTTCATCGTTGATAGCAGTAGCCAGAAAAACCTCATCTCAACAGAAGTCATCAAGCGGTTGGCCCTGTCGACAACACCACACCCACAACCCTACACCACTGGATGGCTCCGCCAAGGAAGTGATCTTCATGTTAGCCAATAGTGTCGACTGTTGTACGACATCAAGCCCTTCAAAGATGAGGTATTGTGTGATGTTGCTCCTCTCAAATTTTGTGATGTTCTTTTGGGTCAACCTTATTTATGGAAACATCATGCTGTATATGAGTCTAGGCCTCGTAGTGTTATTATTACTTTGAGCAGGAAATTGTATAGGATAATCGAGGTAGTCCCACCTAGTGCTATTTCCTTGATCTCTACTAAGCAATGCAGGAAGGTCATCTTTAGACGAGGAAGTTTGTCTTCTTCGTGATTCACTCTTAGAATATGCGAAAGATCACAACCACATCCAAGGTCTCTGCGACCGACCTCTCCACACAGCAGAAGCAAGTAGATAAGGTTGTGGAAGAATACTCAAATATCTTCTCCTCACCTACCGGGGTACCTCTGCACTACCAGGTCAAGCACCCCATTGATCTGACCCCCGATGCACCACTGCCCAATGGGCCAGTCTATCGCCACTCTCTGTTAGAGAATGATGAGATCAAGTGACAGATCCAAGAACTGCTCCACAAGGGGCACATCCGTCCCAACTCATCACCTTGCAGGAGCCCAATTGTGCTGGTATAGAAGAAAGATGGAACCTGGCGACTCTGCATTGATTACCGGGCTCTGAATAAAATCACAGTAAGAAATCGGTACCCGATTCCTCGAATCAAAAACCTCATTGATCAACTCACGGGGGCCAATTACTTCAGTAAGATTGATCTGAATTCTGGCTACCACCAGGCTCCGATAGAATAGATAGATGTATGGAAGACTGCCTTCAAGTCAAAGGAAGGCCTTTTTGAATGGTTGGTCATGCCCTTTGGTTTGACAAATGATCCAACCACTTTCATGAGGATGATGGATGATATCCTGCGACCATTCACCAACACTTTTGTAGTGGTGTATCTGGATGACATTCTCATTTACAACAAGACTTGGGCCGAACACTTGCAACATATTCAATAGGTTCTGCACACCCCACGACAACACAAGATATACGCCAACTTGGAAAAATGCTCCTTCGACATGGACAGGGTCCATTAACTAGGATACATTGTTTATGAACATGGCGTACATGTGGATCCAGCCAAGATCCAAGTCATCTGTGACTGGACAGCCCCAACCATGCTCATTGAGCTTCAGATCTTATTGGGCCTTGCCAATTTCTACCGCAAGTTTGTGTTAGGATTCTCCCATATTGCATGGGCCCTTAGCTAAATAACCAGGGGTGGTGGTAAGGATAAATTTGGATGGGGCCGGTCCCAACAACAAGCGTTCGATAATTTGAAGCAACGCTTGTGATCATCCCTAGTACTTTCACTACCAGACCTGCAAGAACCCTTTGAGATCGAGATAGATGCTTCATACTATGTTGTGGGCACCGTTCTCACTCATCACGACCACCCTATGGCCTATCATAGTGAGACACTATCAGATGTTGTCCGTAAGTACCCTACTTACGAAAAATAAATGTACTCCATTGTGCAAGCCTACCACCAGTGGAGACATTACATTCTTGGGAAGGAGACAATCATCCACACTGATCATAATCCACTGCAGTTCATGCAGACACAAGGAAAATTGCAGAATGACCGCCATCAAAAGTGGTCCAAATACTTGCAGCAATTCCACCTCAACATCAAGTATAAAACAAGAAGCACCAATCGCGTCGCTGATTGCCTCAACAAACCACCAATCGTGACACTCACCACGTTGTTAGACTCTTGCAGCCACGAGACCTCTGGATGGCCTCAACTCTATGAGACAAACCCAGACTTCGCCACCACCTACAAAATGTTGGGTGCAAATGCAGTTGTCGATAATTTCCATCTTCAGGATGGGTTTTTGTGTCGTCTGGGCCATATCTGTGTTCTGTTAGCACCAGAAGTCACCTCTGGATTGCTGTAAAGGTAAGCCCGATACCCATCATTATTTTATGTCACAGGTTGGTTATTAAAAAGGTCAAATGGGTGCAATCTCAAGAAAATATCGTCTTAACTCAGAAAACTAGACTGATATGCACACAAAGGTGAGGTCTGATTTAACTTCAGTCAGTAGGTTGTAGTAAGGGTAAGTAGGAGGAAGACTTCACCGAAGAATGTAGAGTTCTGCTGTGAACATCAGGCTTTCCAACAACCTAAGGAAGAAAAACTTAAACATAAGGTCTTCTTGAATTCAAATTTCAAAGGAACTGAAAGAAATTATAACAACACTATAATCAAACTTCGTCATAATGCAGTCACAATAATTCAAGTGAATCATTCAACCATGAAATCTTTCAGTAATGGAGGAAAATGAGAGGGAGAAATAAAACTCACTTCCATTAAACAAGAAATATCAGGTTACAAAGCATAACTAGAGAACCAGAGTGTTCATTAAAACTTTACAATACGGGAGCTTTTTTCTACCATCGACCATAAAACAATATCAAAACTGAGTATTTATACTCAGAGAAATGCCACCACCAGGAGTGTGACCTGGATACTATAATCAAAGCTTCACGTCTGCATCTTCTTCTGTCAGGATGCACTTGCATTCTTCTTTCAGACGCAAGATCAGATGAGTATGGGCTTCACAAGAAAATCCATGACAGGGAACTTTCAGCTGATAATCTACCCTCCACGACCAGATTTTCCATGCTTTCCATTTATGTGGTGAAACGAGGTTTCAACCACCTTCCCCATTTTCATTAACTACTTTCATCAGGATCAGGGCGAGACCTAACACCCATGAATGTTCTAGGCGATCTCACGACTCCTTCGAGTCAATTCTGGCGCCTTGAGGTCACACAGATATTCCTCTGTGACCAAACTGGGTGCTTTGATCCTTTGTGCAGCTCTTTTCCTCACCCCGCACGACCTCGGGCCATGATTTCGTTCTTATCCCATATGAAATTTTGGGATTTCGCATTTCAGGATTTTTCACTCCCCCTAATTTCAAATATCCTGACGCTCAAAATTGCGAAAATGCCCGTTTGGATCAACGGTCGGATTTGATTTGAATCTGATCACCACGATCATCTCCTCTAATGAACTTAACCACTCACTGCTTAAAATGATGATTATTTTTCCTTGGTCCCCACTTTCTATATGGCCATGGGTTGTGATCGTGGGCCTAACTCTCAGGCACATCGTGATTTCACGTTTAGCGAGTTCACGTCGTGCTCCATGCTGAAATCTCCAAACCGTGAAATTGCGATAGCTCGGATCGAGTGACACGCATATCCTTGCATCAGATGACCTAGATCATATCAGCATTTCGGGACCTCGGAACATCGACACTTCTCACTTCAACCTTCCCGAAAATAATTTTTCTGCAGTTCAGATCCTATGCCACGTGTCCTTCTGAAATGGACGACCTAGATGATATCGCGACTTCACTAGTCCTCAAGACTTCGACCTTTGCATTCCCCATTCTGTGAGTTAGTGAAATGTTGATCCTGCGCCACGTGTCCCTTAGGATCAAAAGCTAGGATGGCCTCATGATTTTGGACCTCAGGCTGATGCTATACTTCGTGCAACTGTATGGTCTCGATCACCTAATGGCCATCGATCTGATCTGTGCGGAGGATCCCTGCTGTTTAAAGCTGATCATGCCCACTCGCTTAATTTGAGTTTATATATCAGACTGCTTCAAGTGTTGCACTTTCTTCTCACGACTGCAACCTGTGTAAATTAATTGAATGAGTAGTTGAGGGCTAGGGATGATAAAAGGACCAACGACAGAGGTAAGGAGAGAAGTGACTGTCGTTAGGAAAAAAAGAAGGTCTTAGGACCGATAGTTCTCAAGCGCTCCGACAAGGAAAATAGGTCGATCAACCGGATGAAGGCAACCATAAGGAAAACTACAAGCCGAGAGGTAAAACTTACAATCGGGTTTGCAAAAAAGGGGGAGAGACAGGAAAAAATATAGACTTAGGTAGAAACCACAAACCCTTAAGGTTTTGACAAGTTTATGTGATAATATTAGGCTCTATGGGGGATAGAGTCCTCCCTACGAGGCTCTAAGAACTCCTTCCGTGGATTCAATGCCTTAGTGTTGGGTTGTGGAGTCTTCTATTAAAAACAAAACAAAATAAACACAAAACATGAACAATATTTATAATGATGGGACACCAACTAAGGCTTTAAACAAAAAATATTTTCAGGAAGTGCGCATTTACAGGGCCACCAAAGACTTCGTCTCCCTCCAAATCCTGCAACCTATAAGTGTTATTTGGGAACTTCTCAGAGATTCAGAAGGGGTTGATCCAAAGGGATTCAAATTTTCTATGCTTTCCCTTGTCTTGTCTGGGCTCATCCTACTTGAGTACTAGATCTCCCAGCTAGAAATCCTCTTTAATTCCTTTCCTGTCAAAATTCTGCTTGATCTTTTGCTGACGGTCATGTGCTTTGCCCATCACTTTCTCTCTAGTCTGTTGTACTTATACCAGCTGATGAATTCTCCTGATCATGTCATCAGGCTCTCCTTGGTAGTCTTGGAATAATTTCGCTACAAGCAGGGCATGCTGAGAAGGAAAAACTGTTTCAGTCCCATATACCAATTGGAAAGTAGAGATGCCCATGGACCTCTTTGTTGTCACTCTATTAGCCCATAGAGAAAATTTGAGCTTTGAATCCCATTATTTCTTGTTGTCCTCCAATAATGTTTTGATGATCTTTATTAGGCTCTTGTTGGAATATTCTTCTAATCCATTGCCTTGCAGATAGTAAGGGATGGAGTGGATTAACGAAATTCTGAACTACTCACAAAAGTTGATCAATGGTTCGGCCCTGAAGGAAGCAGAATTATCAGTAACAATTATGTTCATGCAACCAAACCTTGCTATAATATCTTCAAGAAAACCAATGATCACTTTGTGAGAAGCACTCCTGATGGGGATAGCGTTTACTCACTTGGTAAAATAATCTGTTGCAGTTAAAATCCACCTGTGATGACCACTTGAAGGAGGATGAATTTCCCCAATAAAGTCTAGGCCCCATTGCTGAAAGGGTCCCGAAGCTAGTACATGATTCAATGGAAGAGACTTGAGTTGCTTCTTCCTAGAGATTTCTGACATTTAATACAAGCCCTGATTTTCGCACAGACATCAGTGAATAGAGTAGGCCAGTAGTACCCAGCCCTAAGAATTTTGTAGGTTGTAGTTTTCCAAAAATGATGTCCCCCACATAGGCTGTCATGGAACTCAAATATAATCCTTTGGGCCTCTTGTGGGTCTAGACATATCAGGAGCACTCCTAGAGGGTCTTTCCAATACAAGACCTGGTCAATAAGGCAATACCTAATTGCTTTGGGCTTTAAAGCTCTTGCCTTTCTTTTTCCCATACCATATGGAGGTCGCAACTCCTGCAGAAAAAAGATAATATTTTTGTACTAGGGGCATCCTGCTAATGGAGGGCTTTCCTAAGGGTCTTTATCGGCCACTTCAGCCTGTTGATTTTCTGAGCAAGCGTTGATGGAGTTAACCCACAAATCTTTACAATTAGATTTAACCAACAACTTGGATAAACCATGGCCTTTAATTAATTTGGTGGGTTTTATTTCCAGGTCAAATTTAAGGATTTTGGCAATCCACTTGCTCCTTCCTCCATCTATGTCAAGCTGAATGAGAATGTCCTTCAAGGAGGCTGAAGGAACATATGTAATGATCTTCGAATGAAAAACATAGACTCTGAAAACTTTGAGAGATTTCACCAAGGCATAGGCCTGCTTCTCCATGATGTCATATCTGATCTCTGCATCTTTTAATGCTCTGTTGAAAAAGGAAATAGGTTGTTCCAGCCCTGCATCACTATTTTGTAGTAAAACAACTGCCACTGTGTCAAATGAAGAAAAAGATAAAATCATAAAATCCTTGGAGTAATCAAGACTGATAAACAAAGGTGCTTCAGTCAGTGCCTTCTTGATTTGGTTAAAGGATTCTCTGGGCTCAACAATCCATTTTAATTCATTCCCTTTCCTAAGCATAGTGGTGATATATTTCACTAATTCAAAAAAATTTGAAACAAACCTTCTCAGAAAATTAATTTTGCCCAGAAAAGACTAAACCTCCTTCTTGGACCTAGGAAGTGACAAGGCTTGAATAGCTTCCACCCTACTTGGATCGATCCCGATTCCCTCGGTTGATACAATGTGTCCCAACCATTTTCCTTCATGCATAGCAAATAAAGACTTCTTGGGATTTAGGGGGAGACCAAACCTTCTGCATTTTGAGAAGAACTTTCTCAGATGTTGACAATGTTCTTTATCAGATTTAGAGCAGATTGTTATGTCATCTAGATATATGAACACAAATTTATCTCTTTCTCCAATGAATGTGATGTCCATGGCTCGTTGGAAGTTTTCTCTTGCGTTCATCAATCCAAAGGGAATTTTGGCATACATGAATGTGCCCCAAGGAGTGGTGAAGGCTGTCTTTTCTCTATCTTCAGGAAGGACATAGATCTGATTGTATCCAGAAAAGCCATCAATCATGGAGATCCTGGATGCGCCTGTCACTCTTTGCAACATGTGTTCCATCTTTGTCAAAGGGTAATTGTCCTTCTTTGAGCTTCTATTCAGATTTATGAAATCGACAGAGAGTCCGATCTCTCCACTCTTTTTCTTCACCGGGACCAGGTTGGCCACCCATTCAGAATATCTCAAAGGGACAATGATTTGGGAATCCAACAACTTCTTTACCTCTCTCTCCATGATGGGAAATAACATAGGATTTGTCTATCTTAACTTCTGCCCAAATGGTTTGGCCTCCTTTTTCAATGGGATCTTATGCTCGATGATGCTAGTGTCATATGTTCTGAGGTCTTCATAGGTCCAAGCAAACACATCAAATTTTTTTTTTAATAACTCAACATACTTGGACCTTTTCTCCCTTGACAGGCTGCTTGACAGCTTGATGAATTTCAGATCCTTCTCTGTGCCAATATTACACTTAGCCACATCGACATCATCATTTGAGACTTTACCCTTTACTGCCACATCATTCCCATCGAACAATCTTTCTAAAGGAATATTCCCTTTGGAATGTGGTTACTAGGAAGATGAACAATATGGTGATTAGCAATTTTATTTAGAAATACATCATCGTGAGGGTCACCTTTGGGATCATGATCCTGATCAATGTGTAATGCAAAGAACTCATTAATTGACTCAAGAAATCTTCTGATTTCAAGATCATCCTCGAACACCTTCCAATGCTTGATATTATCAGGTACAGAGGGCCTATATCTAATATCAACATCATACCTAATCTTAGGTGGCAGTGGGACCCTAAACTGGTTCGCTGAGACAACCAAAGAATCAACCATAGTATTTTCATCTCTTGAAATAAATGAAATGTTGAAGGCTGAGAAGAAATTGTCAATTAGGTCCCACACCTCATTCCTGTAAGTCCTTAGCCTAGGTTGCTTGGCTTGATAAACATTTTTGACCAGATGAACAATTAGTTCCGCATCTCCAAATACTACTAGCTCTTCAATTCCCATGCCTTTCGCAGCCCTCAAACCCAAAACAAGAGCCTCATACTCTACCACATTATTGGTAGCTTCAAATTCTATTTTATAGGAAAAAGGTATGGATTCTTGACAAGGTGACCCAAAGACTACTCTGACACCACTACCTTCCCTAGAAGAGGCTCCATTGAAGTACATCTTCCACATAGAAGTAGTTGGAGGAGGTATTTCACGAAAATAAATGGGTTTCTTTCTGAATTCGAGAGGAGCTTTAGGAGTATCTGTGAACTGTAACAAACTATAACCCAAATCAGTGTCGAGTGCAAAGATAGGATGATTGGTGGTGTCTGCTTCATCACTAATAATGTAGGCCAACTGAGCTTCCCTGTACAACCTCCTATGCTCCCCTCCGAACATTGGAATGGTAGCATATGTGAGGTCCATCTGCAAGGTTCCCCCAAGTCGTTTTATCCAAGACCTTGACAAGAGCATGCCAAACTTGGGGGGAACATCAACCACCACAATATCCATGACCACACTCTTCATGGGAAACTAAAACAAGGTCACGAACAAATTTTTGATGACCCCAAGACATTGCACTCTCCTTGAATCAAAATAATACAAATCATGATAAGCCTTGGTGATTTCCAGCTCGAGTTCTTCCATGACAGTTTTGGGCATAATATTATGAGATGCCCTTGAATCCATCAAACAATTATGCAACACTTTATCATGTATGTTTAGTGATGTATAGAAGGGAGGGGATGAGTCATCTTTATCTTTTACCATAGGACCTAAAATGACCGCTGGATTTTCATCTTGAAGATTTAATGAGTCTGTGGAATGGAAAGATGGATCTGACTGCAACAACTTAGAGAGGGATTTTTTGAAATCTTCATGCTTGACTAGCTCTAAAAAGGGCACAAGAATTCTAATCTTTTGAATTCCATGCTCAAAGATGAAAGAAGAAAGGGGCTTCAGAACTTCTCTCACTTCTGGGACAAGGTATTTAGGTATCGGTGAGGGGTTTTGAGCTTTCTTTTCTTTGCTGTTGTTTGTTGCATCTTTAGCAGGATTCTCTTCTCTGGAAGGCTGATTAGGGACATCATACTTCCCTTCTTTCTTCTTAGACCTGAGATTGTATTTATTGGGATTACTATTGGCCTTCTCACCCTTACTTAGCTCATTTATTTGACTATTCATGGGGATTCCTCGTATGGAGATTGAGTCAAATGGGGAAACGGGGAAGTGTCTCCAAGAAAATGGATTTCAGGATCAATCTCTTCTTCCTCCCTCTCTTCATCAACAACTAGGTTATTTTGGAGAGGTGTTTGGATTTTTTGATCATCTCTCTCTCTCTCTCTCTGTTTCTGGGCTTTCTCAAGAATATTTGAGGGGAATTGTTTGGTGTTCTGAAGCTGGCTCTGTTATCAACATTTTGAGGATTTATGTATGTCTGCTTCCCCTCTACTTCCAATATTTCAATTCTAGTTGAAAGTGATTTTAGTAACTTGGTTACTTCATCCATTTGAGGGGGGGAGGCAGAGGAACCAGAGGTGGATGCTTCAAATCTTCCCCTTGGTATGTCCCTATCAACCTTATTCCCGAGTCGGTTTACTGCCAATACGTTAGACTTTACTTCCAAGGCTGCATCTTGCATATGAGCCAAGGAATTAGCCCTTCTCTCTCTCAACATGAGGCAAAAATAAGGGTCAAAAGAACTAGCATAGGTAATCTTGGTAGAGGTTTCCGTAGGCTTTATCTCAGCAGGGATCTTATTGTACATCTTGTTGAATCTTTTGGAGAAGTTAGAGACAGTTTCTCTCTCCTCTTTCTTCAGATCCCCAAACTCTGTAATATAATACATAAAGTATTTTTTATCCCCTCATTGTCTCAATAAAACATCATCCAAAGGTTCAATCCCAACAATGGATCCAAGGGTCAATCCCCTAAACCATTTCCTAACCTCACAATCAAGGCTCTGGACAAAGAATCTCATCCAAACATCTTCATTTTTAATATTCAGATTGTCTGCATAACTGTAGAAGGTGGCAAGGTGGTCTTTAGCAGTTATGTCTTCTTCTCCTATTAACTTGGGCATATACTTTAGGTAATCTCCAACAGGGAGAGAATTCATTGGCTTAGGTAGGACTAAAGGGGCATATCTTGGAGTCACTATGGCATCCATTATGTTCCTATGAGGGTTAGCACCTGCCATAGGGATGGTAGGTGGAGGATAACTAGGAGGGGAAGGGGTTCAAATAGGGGAGGCTAGAACTAAACTTCCAGAAGGAAAGGGAAACAACAGAGTATTTGGATAAAAGTTTACAGGGCTTGAAGGAAAAGAGGATTCCATTTCTACAAAATCAGTAAATCTAACATGAGGAGGAGCAATGAAACCTGGAGTGAGAAAATATTCCAAGGTATGGGGTCTAGACCAAGGTACAACTTCAGGGGAGAGAGGAGTGACAATAATTTCTCCCTCCAAATCCAGACCAGGAGGGGAAAACTCAACATTCCCAAACTTTAAACTTTAGAAAACTCCAGCATACGGTATAATAGGAGAATGAGAAGAAGCTATCAGAGTTTCTAAAGGAGGACAATGAAAATTATCATAAATACCTAGTTCAACAACATAAGTACCTTCTCGAGGGTCCTTTACCTTTCTGAAAATTTTCTCTGGGTCAGCTTCAGGTGTTGCTAAAGGAAACTGTGGAGTAGACCTCGTGTGTCTGCCTCTAGAAGCCACAACTGAAACAATGGATTTTCCAGTGGATTCACATCAATGGAGTCACCACAGTGGATTCTCCAGGTGCACAGTTGCAATATTTGATGTACTAAGTTCTGATGCACCTTCAGAACTAGTAAGATTTGTCGTTCAATCCCAGGGAAAATATTCAATTTTGTCCCCGACGACGGCGCCAGAAATGTTAGCACCAGAAGTCACCTCTGGATTGCTGCAGAGGTAAGCTCGATACCCATCAATATTTATGTCATAGGTTGGTTATAAAAAGGTCAAATGGGCGCAATCTCAAGAAAATATCGTCTTAACTCAGAAAACTAGACTGATATGCACAAGAAGGTGAGGTCTGGTTTAACTTCAGTCAATAGGTTGTAGTAAGGGTGAGTAGGAGGAAGACTTCAGGGAAGAATGTAGAGGTCTGTTGTGAACATCAATCTTTCCAACAACCTAAAGAAGAAAAAAATAAACACAAGGTCTTCTTGAATTCAAATTTCAAAGGAACTGAAAGAAATTATAATAACACTATAATCAAAATTTCATCATAATGCAGTCACAATAATTCAAGTGAATCAGTCAACCATGAACTCTTTCAGTAATGGAGGAAAATGAGAGGGATCAAGAAAAGTGACTGTCATTAAATAAGAAATCTCAGGTTACAAAGCATAACCAGAGAACCAAAGTGTTCATTAAAACTTTACAATACAGGAGCTTTGCTCTACCATCGACCATAACAAAATATCAAAACTGAGTATTTATACTCAGATAACTACCACCACCAGGAGTGTGACCTGGCTACTATAATCAAAGCTTCACGTCTTCATCTTCTTCTGTCAGGCTGCACTTGCATTCTTTTTTCAGACGCAATATTAGATGAGTATGGGCTTCATAAGAAAATCCATGACAGGGAAATTTCGGCTGACAATTTGCCCTCCAAGGCCAGATTTTCCATGCTTTCCATTTATGTGGTGAAACGAGGTTTCAACTACCTTCCCCATTTTCATTAACTACTTTCATTGGGATCAGGGTGAGACCTGACACCCATGAATGTTCCAGGCGAGCTCACAACTCCTTCGCATCAATTTTGGTGCCTCGAGGTCATAGAGATCTTCCTCTATGACCAACTTGGGAACTTTGATCCTTTGCGTAGTTCTTTTCCTCGCCCCGCGTGACCTCAGGTAATGAATTCGTTCTTATCCCATATGAAATTTCAGGATTTCAAGTTTCAGGAGTTTTCACTCCCCCTCATTTCAAATATCTCGACGCTCAAAATCGCAAAAATGCCCGTTTGGATCAACGGTCGGATTTTCTTTGAATCTGACGGCCACGATCATCTCCTTGAATGACCTTAGCCACCTGATGGTTTAAAGGGCGCTTATTAATCCTTGGGCCCCACTTTATATATGGCCTTGGGCTGTGATCATGGGCTTAACTCTCACGCGCTTCGGGATTTTGTGTTTCACGAGTTCACGTCGTGCTCCATGCTGAAATATCCAAGCCGCAAAATCGCGATAGCTCGGATCGAGTGACATGCGTCTCCTTGCATCGAACGACCTATATCATATCAACATTTCGGGACCTCGGACCATCGACACTTCTCACCTCAACCTTCCCGAAAAGGCTTTTTCCGTAGTTCAGATCCTGTGCCACGTGTCCTTCTAAAATGGACAGCCCAGATCATATTGTGACTTTTTGTTTCACGAGTCCTCAAGACTCCGCCCTTTGACTGCCCCATTTTGTGAGTCAACAAAATGTTGATCCTACGCCACGCGTCCCTTTGGCCTTGTGATTTCAGACCTCTGGCTAATGCTATACTTCATTCAACTGTATGGTCCTGATCACCCGATGGCCGTCGATCTGATCTGTGCAGAGGATCCCTGTCGTTGAAAGATGATCATGCTCATTCACTTGATTTGAGTTTATATATCACACTGCTTCAAGTTTTGTGCTTGCTGCTCACGACTGCAGCCTATGTAGATTACTTGAATGAGTAGCTCAGGGCTCAGGATGATAAAAGGACTAGCAACAGGGGTAAGGAGAGAAGTGATCATCATTAGGAAAAACATAAGGGATTAGGACCGATAGTTCTCAGGCACTTCGACAAGAAAAATAGGTCGATCAACCAGATGAAGGCAGACAAAAGGAAAACTACAAGCCGGGAGGTAAAAATTACAATCGAGTCTGCAAAAAAGGGGGAGAGACATGAAAAAATACAAACTTAGGTAGAAACCACAAACCCTTAAGGTTTTGACAAGTTTATGTGATAGCATGTTCCATCAAGCGAGAGAGAGAAGCTGATCTGGGAAGCCCACTATAGTCGGGTGGCAGGACACTTCGACGTCGAAAAGACAGTGGCGATGCTACAAAAACATTTCTACTGGCCGAAACTTCGACAAGAGGTCAACAAGTATATCAGGTCCTGCACTACCTATGTTATTTCCAAACCGACCACTAAGAAATAGGGCCTGTACACCCCTCTTCCTACTCCTGTAGGCCATGAGAATCCATCTCAATGGACGACATGTCGGACCTCCCATCCACCAAGCGGGGAAATGACTGTGTTTTTGTGGTGGTTGATCACTTTTCTAAGATGGCGATTTTGGCTGCCTACAAGAAGAGCATCACAGCAGAGGCCACTGCCAAGATATTCTTTGAACGAGTCTGGGTACATTTTGGAATCCCACAAACCATTGTCTTATATCAGGACATTCGATTTATCATCACATTATGTTCGAGCCTCTGGTCACTGCTAGACACCAATCTCACCAAATCCACAACCTTCCACCCCCAGACAGATGGCTAAACCGAGGTGGTAAATCGAATGATTGTGCATATCCTTCGCATGTATAATTCAAAGAACCCTCACACATGGGATAAGAGCCTTCCCTATGTCCAACATAGCTACAACCGAGCCCTGCATAACTCAACTAACCAAAACCCCTTTCAGGTGGGGTTTGGATTCCAACCATTGAGTCCCATAGATGTTGCACTTCCCCTTGTGGTCACCTCAACCGACTCATATCCTTCTCCAATTGAAGCTGAAAAATCCACTTGGTTCATTGAGTGGATTCAACACAACTGCCAACAGGTTCAGGATATCCTACAGAAGTCCAATGACATGTACAAACAACGCCATGATCAACATCAAGTGCCACATAAGTTTCAGGTAGGCAACAAAGTTTGGTTGCACTTGCAGAAAGAATTCCTTACAGGACCCCATCAGAAGATTCACCCTCTCTGTTATGGGCCGTACACCATCACCAAGTCCGTGGGGGATAATTCTTTTGATCTCAACATTCCTCCTTTCCTTGGCCTACACCCAATGTTCAACGTGGATCTCCTTCACCCTTATTTCCCACCATTATTGGACACCTCAGAAGTAGCAGAATAACTGACACAAAAAAAGCTCAAACCCGACTACATACAAAAAGCATCCAATGATCATATTGTGGACACACAGATCAAGGGCAATCAACAACAAATGATCCAACTTTATCGAGTCGTCAAAGCAGAGCAGCTCCTGCACCAAGGCAAGTGGCTCTCCCGGGGCCAAATTCAGTAGAAATTTCCTCATCTGATGGGGGACCTCAAAAAAATGGATACCATTGCTTCCTAAGGAGGGAGGATTGATCTAGGTGGACATCAGTAGCCACCCACCTTTTCCAACTGGCTCAAAAATGTTTTCTGGCAATTTTGGTAATTTACTATTTTTAGTAGTTTTTACTTTCGGAGCCGTTTTGAGGCCCTAAACAATGTTTTTTTTGGGCAAACAGGTTTTCAATATATAATTACCTTCAATAATGCACCTAAAATGAATATACTTTAAAATACCTTTTCAACGGGCTATCATACACCTAAAATAGAGATCGTATGCAAAAGTTATGACCCCGGGAAGTTGATGTACTAACTTACCCAAACGGGTCCCACATGACTTTTGGCGCTTCATCTCCTAGGGTTAGGTTTTTGGATGTCTAGGGTTTTTGGCATTCCTGATTATTGTAAAAAGGCCTTTAGAGCCTCATTGTAATGATATTCTTTCGAATGAGCGCAACCGTCAAATCTCTTCTTAGAGATAAGCCGCCACCATTCCAACAAGCTTGTTTCCGCTGCATTTTACAGTTTCAACTTATTTCGTTATTGAATAGAAAACCAGTTTTATTGTATCTCTATTATTTTGTGTTAAGCACCTGCTAATAATATTTATTCATTTCTTTCTACTCATAAAATCCATATTAGTGGTATCAGAGAGGTCTACTCCTTGTCATCTTAATGCATGTCCCCAACGAGGTCAGAGTACAAAGAGTTGGGTCTTGAGCTTGTTTCTCTTAAGGAAAAAATCTCTCGCATGCCCAAGCGACCTCTCATGGTAGGAGAAAATAAATATGACAAGACAAGAGATCCTTTCAAACTATTGATTATGGAAGCCCTCACACATCAAAGGAAGAAGGTGATGGATAGTTTTGCGCAAATCCTTCGGTGACTACCAACATGCAACACATCTTCTTCGAGTGGAGGCGCCACCCCCTTCAAGGTACAAATAAACTTTGATATTCCTATATTTGAAGGTCAGATAGATGCAGATGATGTAGACAAGTGATTGAATCTACTAGAAGGGTATTTTTCATGTCCATAACTTTCCGAATAGTGAAAAGATTACTTTTGCGCTCCTCAAAGCCGTTCCCCATGTCAAAGATTGGTGGGAAACTTTCTGTGAGAAAAAGGAAATAGAGGAACCCTCATTATTACAGTCACGACCACCTGGGAATCCTTCAGGGATGCTATTAAAGAACAATACTACCCTGTCGGAATTTATGACGACTTGTATACCAAATGGACCACACTACGGCAAAAAAGAGACCAAGAAGTGCGATATTTCACAAATATCTTCCATACCTTGCGCACCAAGCTGGGCATCAGAGATTCAGAGCGACATATAGTGCTCAAGTATCATGTTTCTCTGCATAGATACATCCAGATCGAAATGGAATTTCTAGACATCTCATTCTTGGGTGCAGGCTACCGATATGCCGTCAAAATCAAGCAGAAGCTCAAACAAAAGATGTGGCAATCTGGGCCTGGGAACCCCTCACAACAAAATCCAGGAAAGGGTAGCCCCAACCCATATAACAAAGGATAAATAAAATATGGATAGTATCGGGACAACCAATCCAAGCCGCAAGCAAAGAAGGACACCGGAAACACAAAGAAAGATACTGGGAAGTGGTGCGACTTCCATAAGAGCCCTTGGCATAACATTGCTGACTGCTGCTGAAAGCATTTGCTGGTGGCCGAAATGAAAGCCTCTGAATCAAATGTGGATTCTAACTCTGAGCCAGAACCAAAAAGGGGAATATGTATCATTGACGCAGAACCCAGTGCCACCGTTGCTACCACCAAGCTCCAGCCTGGTGAACCAGATGAGCCAAAAGAAGGAGAGCGCCTATTCCATTCAAAAATGTGGGTAAAAGGCACCCTGCTACACTTCATCGTTGAAAGCAGTAGCCAGAAGAACCTCATATCAGTAGAGGTAATCAAGCAGTTGGCCCTGCCGACAATGCCGCACCCACAACCCTACAACATTGGATGGCTCCTCCAATTAAGCAATATCCACGTCAGACAATAGTGCTAACTGTCGTACAACATGAAGCCCTTCAAAGAAGAGGTATTGTGTGATGTTTCTTCTCTCGAAGTTTGTGATGTTATTTTGGGCCAACCTTATTTATGGAAATGTCATGCTATGTATGAGTCTAGGCCTCATAGTGTTATTATTACTTTGAATAGGAAATTGTACAGGATACCTGAGGCAGTCCCACCTAGTGCTATTTCCTTGATCTCTGCTAAGAAATGCTGGAAGGTCACCTCTTAGACGGGGAAGTTTGTCTTATTCATGATTCGCTCTCAGAATAAGCGAAAGATCACAACCACATCCAGGGTCTCTATGGCCGATCTCCCCACACAGCAGAAGCAAGTAGATAAGGTCGTGAAAGAATACTCAGATATCTTCTCCTCACCTACCAGGGTACCTCTGCATTGCCAGATCAAGCACCCCATCGATCTAACCCCTGATGCACCACTACCCAATGGGCCAGTCTATCATCGTCCTCTGTTAGAGAATTATGAGATCAAGTGATAGATCCAAGAACTGCTCCACAAGGGGCACATCCTTCCCATGTCATCACGTTGCGGGAGCCGAATCATGCTAGTACAGAATAAATATGGAACCTATCAACTTTGCATTGATTATCGGGCTCTGAATAAAATCATAGTCAGAAATCGATACCCGATTCCCCGAATCGACGACCTCCTTGATCAACTCACGGGGGGCAAATAATTCAGTAAGATTGATCTGAAGTCTAGCTATCACCAGGTTCCGATAGAATAGATAGATGTATGGAAGACTGCCTTCAAGTCAAAGGAAGGCCTTTTTGAATGGCTGGTCATTCCCTTTGGTTTGACAAATGCTCCAACCACTTTCATGAGGATGATGGACGATATCCTGCGACCATTCGCCAAAAATTTTGTAGTGGTGTATCTGGATGGCATTCTCATTTACAACAAGACTTGGATCGAACACTTACAACATATTCAACAGGTTCTGCACACCCTACGACAACACAAGTTATACACCAACTTGGAAAAATTCTCCTTTGGCATGGACAGGGTCCATTACCTGGGCTACATCGTTGATCGTCATAGCGTACATGTGGATCCAGCCAAAATCCAAGTCATCCATGACTGGCCAGCCCCAACCACACTCACTGAGATTTGGAGCTTCTTGGGCCTTGCCAATTTCAACCACAGGTTCGTGTTGGGATTCTCCCATATTGCATGGGCCCTTAGCCAAATAACCATGGGTGGTGGTAAGGAAAAATTTGCATGGGGTTGGTCCCAACAACAAGCGTTCGATGATTTGAAGCAGTGCTTGTGCTCAACCCCAGTACTTTCACTACCAGACCTGCAAGGACATTTTGAGATCAAGACAGATGCTTCAGACTATGCTTTGGGCGTCGTTCTCACTCAACATGACAACCCCATGGCCTATCATAGTGAGACATTATTATATGCTTTCCATAAGTACCCTACTTATGACAAAGAAATGTACTCCATTGTGCAAGACTGCTTCCATTGGAGACATTACATTCTTGGGAAGGAGACAATCATCCACACTGATCATAAGCCACTGTAGTTCATGCAGACACAAGGAAAATTTCATAATGACCTCCATCAAAAGTGGTCCACATACTTGCAGCAATTCCAACTCAACATCAAGTATAAAACATGAAGCACTAATCACATCATTGATTGCCTCAGTAGAGCGCCAGTCACGACACTCACCAAAGTGATATAATATTGTGGCCATGAGACCTATGGATGGCCCCAACTCTATGAGACAGACCCAAACTTTGCCACCACCTACCAAATGTTGGGTGCAAATGCAGTTGTCGATAATTTCCATCTTCAGGATGGGTTGTTGTGTCATTTGGGCCATATCTGTGTTCCATCAAGCGAGCAAGTGAAGCTGATCTGGGAAGCCCACTACAATCGGGTGCAAGACACTTCGATGTCTAAAAGACAGTGGCGATGCTACAAAAACATTTCTACTGGGTGAAACTTTGACATGAGGTCAACAAGTATATCAGGTCCTGCATTGCTTGAACTATTTCCAAACCAACCACTAAGAAACATGGTCTGTACACCCCTCTTTCTACTCCTGTCAGGCCATGGGAATCCATCTCAATGGACTACATGTCAAGCCTCCTGTCCACCAAGCGGGGAGATGACTATGTTTCTGTGGTGGTTGATCGCTTTTCTAAGATGACGATTCTGGTTGCTTGCAAGAAGAGCATCATAGCAGAGGCCACTGGCAAGCTCTTCTTTGAATGAGTCTGGGTACATTTTGGAATCCCACAAACCATTGTCTCATATCGGGATAGTCAATTTCTCAGCACATTTTGGTCAAGCCTCTGGTCACTGCTGGACACCAAGCTCACCAAATCCACGACCTTCCACCCCCAGACAGATGGCCAAACCGAGGTCGTAAATCGAATGTTTGTGCATATCCTTCACATGTATAATTCAAAGCACCCTCGCACATGGGATGAGAGCCTTCCCTATGTCCAAAATAGCTACAACCGAGCCCTGCATAGCTCAACCGACCACAACCCCTTTTAGGTGGGGTTGGGATTCCAACCATTGTGTCCCATAGATGTTGCACTTCCCCTTGCGATCACCTCGACTGACTCATCACCTGCTCCAAATGAAGCTGACAAAGCCACCCAGTTCATTGAGCGGATCCAACACATCCACCAACAGGTTCAAGATATCCTACAAAAGTCCAATGACAAGTACAAATAACTCCATGATCAACATTGGGTGCCACATAAGTTTTAGGTGGGTGACAAAGTTTGGTTGCACTTGCAGAAAGAATGCCTTAAAAGACCTCATAGGAAGCTTCACCCACTCTGTTATGGGCCGTACACCATCACCAAGGTCGTGGGGGATAATTATTTTGAGCTCAACATTCCTCCTTTCCTTGTTCTGCACCCAGTGTTCAACGTGGATCTCCTTCACCATTTTTTCCCACCATTATTGGACACCTCAGAGGTAGCAGAACAACTGACACCAAAAAATCTCAACCTAGAAATCATACAACATGATTCTAATGATCATATTATGGACACAAATATCAAGGGCACTCGATGGCAAAGGATCCATCTTTATCGAGTCGTCAAAGCAGGGCAACTCCTACACCAAGGCAAGTGGCTCACCTGGGGCCAAATTCAACATAAATTTCCTCATCTGATGGGGTACCTTAACTCAATGGATACCATTGCTTCCTAAGGAGGGAGGATTGATCCAGGTGGATATCGGTGGCCCCCCACCTTTTCCAACTGGCTCAAAGCAGTTTTCTGGCAATTTTGGTAATTTACTATTTTTAGCAATTTTCACTTCTGGAGCCATTTTGAGGCCCTAAACGATGTATTTTTTTTGGGAAAAAAGATTTGAAATATGGAATTTCCTTATATATTGCACCTAAAATTAATCTCCTTGACGATACCTTTCCAACGGGCTATCATATGCCTAAAACAGAGATCGTATACAAAAGTTACGACCTCGGGAAGTTGATGTACTAACTTACCCAAATGGGGTCCACACGACTTTTGGCGCTTCATCTCCTAGGGTTAGGTTTTTGGATGTCTAAATTTTTTGGCATTCCTTCTTATTTTAAAAATTCCTTTAGAGCCTCATTGTAATCATCTTCTTGCGAATGAGTGAAACCGTCACATCTCTTCTCAGAGATAAGCCGCCACCATTCCAACAAGCTTATTTCTGTTGCATTTTACAGTTTCAACTTATTTAGTTATTGAATAGAAAACCAATTTTACTGTATCTCTGTTATTTTGTGTTAAGCATTGGTTAATAATATGTAGTCATTTCATTCTGCTCATAAAATCCATATCATATAAAGAGGAAACAAGATAATTAAATGGAAAATATGTAGATACCTTAGGAAAATTGAAATAAGGTAGGTAATGAATCTCTAACATATGGAAGAGGAAAAATATATGGATATCATAGGTCATAAAGGAAGAAAAAAAGGTGTCAAAATGGAGACCCATAAAGAATATTGTGCTTCAACTATGATGAAGATAATCATATACTCAACATTATCTTTATAACTTAACAAGGAGGTCACTAATTAAGAATAATGACTAGAGAATGAGTGAAATGGTTGCTTCACATAGTGATTAATTAACAATATATTAGTCAATGTTCGTAAGCATGGGAAACTTTTGTGATAGTGTATGTATTGTATCACTCAAGCTAGAGTGATAATCAAATCAATGATAATTGGTTATAATTATCAAGATATTCTAAGTGGGATTATGCATGGCTTAATGAAATTTATATAAATCTCAATATGAGAATTACTTAACAAGGAAACCAACAATAAGCTAAGGTTTTAATTGGTATTCAACGAATAGGCTATACTTTAAAAATGTGAATCCTACATGGAGCTTGGGAAGAATAACCTTGTAAGAGAAGTGTTCTTAACATTAACTAAATCACAAGTGGTAGTAAAATTTGAGTTTGGACACAATGGAGGTCTACTAAATAGGGGTATCCAATTGATATATTATTACCCTAAACATATTTCTAATCAAGTGAAGGTCCAATGGGACCAATATAGCACAAGATTTTCTACTTGGGAGGATGTAGAGACCATATGATGAGATAATCCCTCACTTTTTTTACCACAACCTAGGGACTATGTTTTCTGAAGGGTGGGTGTATGTAATGCCCCATTTTGACTTAGGCAACTATAATTACTTATGTCCTAGTCGTATATTCATTTGTTTATTATCTGTGGAACACTAATAACTTGACACTTCAAATTTTGAACATATGGACCTATTTTACTGTAAATACTATGAATGTTTATTTTTATGTGATTAATGATGGATGTTATGTGATCTATTTCTAGCATGAAAATTTGAATTTGAAATATATTGGTACGTGGATACCTAGTTAATGATATGGTTAAATGTAATTGCATGTTAATAGTGTATGGATATGCAAGAGTTTGTGTTATAAAATAACTTGCATATTTAATGGGCTATGTAATAGCCAAAGAAGGATGATAATAAATGGTTGATGTTGTGAACATCAACCAAGAAACAATATGATATGAATCATTTAATGTTAAATTATGTTGGTTCAGCTGCATTGTTATGATATGTGGGAAAGTGTACGTTTTTTAGGTAGCGGGACTGCTTGAAACTGAATATTTGATGATGAAATTCCCAACAACACAGTTCCACCGTCCGGTCCATGATAGGTTGTTGACTCTAGTTCTATCAAGAGGGGTGGAGGTATTTCCCACCATGTATCCTCCAAAACCTAGAGTCATGGGAGGACGATGTTAGTTCACGCTCCCCTAGATGTGTGATGATGACTGCCAATTTCTTGTTGGGGAAGTTTGGTCAAGGTAGTTGACACATCTACTTATAGGTTATATTTGGAGTTAGGTATTATAGTTGACGCTCTAGGATAGTCAAATAGAAGAAGGATAGGGATAGAATATGGAAGTATGTTAGAGAGGTAGGGTGTTAGTAGTAGTTGAGAGTGTGTGGGGTTTTAATCTTATAGAAAAATGTCTAACTTACTCTTTGTTATTTAATATCAAATGCTTAACTAAATTACAATCATCTAGGTAAATGTTTCATTTGTGCCAAACTGTTATAATTGAAGGATTTTGCTAATATTGTAAATGGTTGATTTATTCATTATGAAGTTAATTGCATTCCTAATTGGATTGGAAGCATACAAGAATCACATTAGATGTGTTTATTATTTTCATTAGTACATGCATGAGCTTTGCATGTGCCAACTATTAGTCCCTAAAGTTGTCCTTGACTGCTAAGGGCAATCTAGGGCACCTTAGTACCTCCATCATTGCAATGGTTTATGCTTATAGGTATTTTTATATTTATAGGTTGTTTTGTGGGTCAAGGAGTGGTTGAATAAGGAAACATAAGCTTCTGATTACAAATTCAAGTTTCCACCACATTCACTTAGTCAATGGTAATTACTCTGATAATCCAGGAAAATATATTTAAATAGAAGAAAAAGGAAGTTGCAAGTTTATAATCTGTCCACTTACCTATAAGAATATTAATTTCCAAATATCATTAAGAAAACAAGAAATAATTACTTGAATACAAACTTTGTAACAGTTGAGCAAACAATTAAAACTTCACTGGTATTCAACATAAACAAAATAAATCAAATGATTTGCAAATATTTAAATGCATTCAAGTAAAGAGATGAAATTTAACAAAAGAATGAGATATTCTAACCATCAAAATGCTTTTTCCCTTGAGTGTAATATGTAGCAGATTCCAGATATACAATATAGATGAATATGTTCCATATCACCACTAAACGCGAACCCTCAACTCTGTCAACACATTTCCTTTTTATACATAGAGTTGGTTTCCCTAGATCCTAAAATCTAGATATAGTTTTGATTTAGCCTTGATATCTGGCTAACATATAGGGATCACATTCTATTCAATTATTACATCACAAAAAAAATCCTAGATTTTATGAAAAGACCCGATCCTACGTCTAGATTATGATTTCACAAGATATCCTTTGACCTGAAAATTTGAATATGCAGTAACTTCTCCAAGTAGATGCGCTGGAATAATTTGCTCCTCAAACATGCATATGCTGGAAAAAAGTCCTTCATCTCTCAAAAGGTTTTATCATCTTATCATAGAAGTGCTCCAAAACTGTCCTTATGAATCAAAATGGTTCCCTGTGTACTGACATGGTCTAAGCAGAATTTTCATAGTTGAATAGAAGTATGTCCCCTAGATCTTTCTTGCAAAATAGAATTCTGTAAAAAATATTGTTTTGTTGGAGTCTTAGAGATTTTCTTTCAGAATTCGTAGAGTCTCCTTTTCTTTCTATTTTAGTTTATGGACTTTAGCCTGTAATATGGAATTCTGTACCACAAGTTTTTGATTTTGTTGTCTCAGGTATGCAGTATTGGCCTCATAATATTTAGGTGTAAACACATCTTTATTCCCAATTACTAGTTCTTATTGCTTTTCTTGTATCACATATTCCTCTTTCTCTACTTGTAGCACAGGTTCTTCTTGAATTTCTTCCAGTGCAGGTCTTTTTAAATCAATAAACAATTTGGTCTTTTTGGTTTTCCTTTCCTTCTTATGCACCTTTGCAATTTTTTTCGCAACAATGTCTTCTGTTGCAGACTCATGAAAACTAGGTGCTCCTTTTTCCATATAAAATTCAGTCATCTCTAGCATTTCCCTTAGTGTATGGATTGTTATCCTTTATTTCTTGGTGATTCCAGGAGTCTTATCATCTAAGAGAGAATATTCAGTTGTTGGAACATGTTGTTTCTTTTTCTTCAACTTTCTGGTCTTCTTATGAATTTCGTGTGTGATATCATCATCTAAAATGATCATATTATCTTTCTTAAGAGAGGGTTTAAATAGAGCCTTTAAGTTAAGTATCAATTTGTTTGTAGCTCTTGTTTAATACCTACTGGGATAGCTTACAGTCTATTTACCCTTGCCTTTTTTACCTTTACATTGTTTCACTTGTGGGGGATTCTCAATAGGTGCATCATCAGTTTCTGTTTCAAGCTCAGATTTCACTTATTGCAATTTTTATGTCCTTTGCTTAGCCATTCTCCTTGTATATACCTTGTCAAAAATTGCAAGCTCATGTTTTGAAACAGAGGATTCATGCTCCAACTTGATTTCTTCCTCTTGCTGTGATTCAAGTTTCCTTTTTCTTGATATGGTTCTTCTTTCTACAGGGGAGAGCTTCTACAATTTTGTAGATCTTCCTGAAGTATTTATTTTCTTTGTTGAAGCTTTAGGTTTCTTTTGTTCTAGATCTAGTTCAACAAACCCTAAAGAGGCCAGTAACTACTTCCAGGACACTCGAACTTCTCTCAATGCATACATGACCAACATATTGATCAAACCTTGATGAAACAAAATTTTATGAGCAATTCCATGATTATTCTGCACCCACTTGGCCATTTTGGTTAAAATCTTTAGCAAATAAAAGGGCAAGCTCATCTCTACATCTCCATTTAAATGCATAAAAATTCTCATATGGTAACGATAAGCATAATAATACCTTCCCTTTCTTGTTATATACTTCTGGAGTATTTTCAAAACATCATTCCATTCTTCCTTTAGCCATTTACACCGGATCCCTTGACTCCAATCGGGGTCATGGTGTTTTGGTAATAAAAATTGCTTGTACAAGTTTGCAGATAATTCATATTTCTTCCACCATCTTTCACCCTGCACAGGTAAGTGACATGATACCCCTATCGATTACTCTGTAACGTAGATCAATACTTTCCCCACTTGAGTTTTAAAACCATCAAATTTTTGAGTGAACAACATCGACACATCCTCATCGTAACGCTAGAAATTACAACAAAATTCGAACCAACCAGCATCAACAAATTTATGAAAAATATCAGGATATGCCTCCAACAATTCGCCCCCTATCGGTTCCAAATGAATAACCTGGCCACTTTTCTTGGGCACCATCATGTTGACTGCGATCTCCTTGTAACAGTGCAAATACTAGGGTTTCAAGAGTCAGGCTTAAGAAATCCCTGCACGTACAATAGATATGGAGATGTTTTTTCGGTTTACAAAATGTTGATAGACAAGAATCAAATCCTAATTTCTAATGCTCAAAATCGTGGCCTAAAAACCACGTTGATGTATGTACTGGTAGCTACAAACTTGTTTTCATTAGATCATTATCTTGAGTCGAATCATCATTTTTGAAAAAGAGTTATAAATGCTGTAAGATTCTCTGCATAGTCCTTTGACAACTTAACACGATCCTCGGGATCCCAAACATGTTTAAAAATCATGATGAGTTTAGGCTCTACAAGAATGGCAGAATTCTTGTAGAGACTCTATCTCTATTTTACACTTTAGAAAATTTAAATTAATCTTGAATTCTGATGAGACACTCTCAAACTATGCAAATATCAAATCATTCTTACTAGAAACAAATAAAAACAAACTCAAGAAAAACAAAAAACACCCAAAATCATAAAAGAGAAGTGTATAGGGAACTTAATAGAAACAGGTGTAAAGAGGCATGTTTTTTTGGAATTGAGAAGGTAGGAATGAGTTTTTGATAGCATAGGCTAAAAATCAAGGGTAAGAGGTTATAGTTTGTTCGAGGACTAACACCAGCTACACATACATTCTTTGTGCATGTACACTAGTATTTATGAATGTATTGAATTAATGATGTTTGCTTATCTCATCTAGATGTATGAACCATGCTATTATTATTCTTATATTGCGAATTACCATAACTTCAAGATGAAGTTTCTTGAAGGGTGGGTGTATGTAACACTCCAAATGGATTAAACTAACAAAAAATGATTAAATTCATTAATGTAATGAATTTAATTAAAGTAATTAAACTCATTAAGGTAATTAAGTTGATTATATTAATTAATTAAGTTAGATTTTATTATGATTTAATTAGTGAATTATATATTATAATTAAATAAAGGAAATCATTATTATTAGGAATGTGTGTGATTATGTACAGCTGGAAAGGACAATAGTAGGTAGAGCATTTATGGGTGAGGAGTGAAAGTTAAGGGGGGATAATGCATGTTAGGAGAAATGATGTGAGGAGAAATCCTTTGGGAAAGGAAGGCGGTGGATGGGGGATAAGGAGGGATTTCATGTTGTGAGGAGAGGATTCTTTTTGGGAGAGTAGGAAGATAAAGTTTTAGGAGAAGGAAGAACTTGGGATCTGGAAATTTTTGTTAGGATATTTAGACACTTAGGAGCTAGTTAAGATCTACTTGGTCTAATGTGTCGTTAGGTAAAAGTTTGTTTCTTAGTGTGTTTCTTTAGTATGCATTTGTAGTTAGGAAATCTGACGGTCACGATATGTTCCCGACATAAAGTGATCCGATGGTTCATACTCTCCTCGATATTAATGGCCATTGATCAGTGGATTAGCACCAGATTGGTCCATGGTCTCTATTTAAAGAGCATGGAGGGTCATTTGTCGATGATCGATTGTGATAAAATCTCTTGTAAAATCTCTCTGTAATCTTTTTATTTTGCATTAATAAACTGCTCCAAGTGGACGCATTGGCTGGGGCCGTGGATGTTTCCTCGTAGGGGTTTTACCATGTGAAAACATTGGTGTGTTGATATTTGATCTAGTTATGTGAGTGGTTACTGAAGGTGTTCATCCTATGTTTGAATACCTGTGTTTTCGAACATGGTATCAGAGCCTGTTTGAATAGCCCCTCCTGTTGTAGATCGAGATTGTGAAGCCGAGTTGTCTCATTTCCATTTTATATCATTTTTGTACATTTATAGGATGAGAGGACTATTCCATTGCGTCCGGAGTGCTCGTTTCATTCAGGAACACTTTTCATTTCATTCGAAAAGGTTTTCGTTTGCCCAATATACAACCATTTCAATCATATCTGAAGGTATAAAGCCTGCATACGCATTTTTTTAAATTTTTGCAGAGAATTATTTTGGTTTTATTTCGGTTTTGTATTATTTATTTTTGGGTTGCTAGTCTTTTATATCTGTGTATGCTATTTTCCCTGTGCCCTTTGCGATCTTGGAAAATCATAAACATATAGGAACATGTGCATCTTCCGAGTAAGATAACCGAGATCTAACCCTTGTTGTCATCGAGAAGCAAATTTTTTTCTTGTGTGAAAGGAGTTTTTTTTTAGCACGCTCTCCAAGGCCGTCTTCCACAACAACAAAAACAACACCCCCAATCCTCTTCCTAAAAAATATAATATGTTTTGCTGGACCGTTTGGTTAAAAGTTGCCGTATTAAGTAAGAGGTCTTGAGTTCAAGTCTCTCTTTTGTTACTTTTTTTGAAAAAGTTCATGCTCAAATTGTAAAGTGTATTTCACTTCAAGTATAAAAGTGAATAACTATAAGTAGCTTTAATATTTTATTTTAGAGTTATTTATTTCGGATGCATCTTTTCTTTTTATAAAGTAACTTCATTGTAAAAGTGATCCCCACTTCTCTTTATAAAAGTGGGTCACTTCATAGAACAACTTACACTATTACGTGGTCCTTTGGTTATCGTTTATGCATTTTTTAAAAATGACATAACTCTCACATCCGAAGTCCGTTTTCAGTGTCGTTTTTTTAAAAACTGCATAACTTTTCGAGATATTTCCATCCAGATCACAGTTTTAGTTTTTAAATCCATATTATATGCATATTTAATATGGCTTCTACAAGTAATCTCTTGCTTACCAACAACAACTACTTCCAATGGAAATCTCATATGGAAGATTTATTAAGAAGTAAAGGCTTGTACCGGATTACCTTGGGAAAGGAAAAAGCACCCAATGATGATGATAAGAAATTCAAATGGGCTAATAGAAGTGACGAAGCACGTGGAATAATCAAAATGTCCATCTCTCCTGATTTAAGGTTTCACCTTAAAGAAATTGATGACCACAATGAAGCTTGGGAAAAGATTGAATCTATATTTGGTAAACTCAATATTATTCGAGCAAAACAGTTAGAAAATAAAGTACTGACCTTAAGTCCAAGTGACGTTTCTTGCCTTGGAGACTATATATCTAAGTTTAAACCACTCAGAATTTTATGTGAGGAATGTGAGATAGACATGGAGGAAGAGTGTTGCATCTATCTTATTCTTTATAATCTAGGTAGTGCATATTCTGTGTTTGTATCTACCTTTTATGCCATGAGATATGCTCTAGGGAAATCTTATCAAAAACCCACTCTTGTTTCCTTTTGTGTTGTTTTAATTAGAGAGGAAGATAAGCTTATACAACTTGGAGTGATCAACACTGCAGGTACCTCCAACAAAGCCTTAGTTGACCAGCATGAAGATAAACCCAAGTATCCCAAGAAGCAACATCCTCACTACAACAACAAGCAACATAAGGGTCCAAAACCCGCTCAGACAGCTTCAACACCTAATGGTGACAAAGGAGAAAAATATAAAAATAAGAAGACTCACATACATTGCAACTTTTGTGATAAATGTGGTCATGAGGAGTCCAAATGTTTCAAGAAGATGGCAACTTTAGAAGATGCGCTGAAGAAGCACAAAATCAATATTGATTCTACTTCTTATTCTTCTTCTCATGGACATGCACTCTCCACTTTTGGTTTCTCCTTCAATACAACTTCTACTTCTTATTCTTCTGATGAGTGGCTTATTGATTACTGATCCGAAATCGGATCCAGAAGCCTGATAGGGCTTGAAAAATGCTCAAAAATGAAAGTGCTCGGAATGAAATGAAACCTATGCCATTGCGTCCATCTCGTCTTCCTGATTCTGGTGGTATATTTACTTTGTCAAACGGGCTCCGTATGGAGAAGATACCGCATTCTGTCCGAAAATTCAAACAAGCAAAAAAATTGATGACTGTGCAGTCCGTACAGACTGTACGGACGCTGATGTGGCATGTTCGTTTGTGCGACACATGGCAGGTCCGTACAGGTGACACGTGAAATCTCTAGGAAGCGACACGTGTCAGGCATATTTGGTCGATTTGGCATACGATTGGACGTATCCGAAGGTGACACGTGTCACCACTGAAAGGGTGACACGTGGCACGGGTGACGTCAGCAAATGATGTGGCAGGGATGACGCGGAAGGTGACAAGGCAGTACGGACAGTTGACGTGGCAGGCAACGTGGGCGAATCATCAGTTGACGCGTGGCATTCACTGGTTGGTTGGAAAGGTGCCACGTGGCCCAGTCAAGGGCTACCACGTGGCACCCCGTCATTGGTTATTGGTTTATTGTAAAGTTGGCATGGCCGGGGGTCGAACCCGCGACCTCCAGGTGGGCAAAGGACTGGCGGGGTTGGGCTAACCGCCCGCCCCCACGGTGGTGCTTGTAATACAAATGACAAAAATGCTATTTGAATTTGGTTAAAGGATTAAACCGCGGGGAAAAGGGCCGGGGCTTAGCCCAAGCCCTCGGCGTATTACCATGAACACTCCATATAACCGTTGCCAAAAATGTAGCGGAGGTTTGTTATAAGGTTTGGCCCGTGGGTCTCTATACATGCCACAGGACCGGGCTCTACCACCAAACGCGCGGGTTTTATGTAACAGTTAGGCCCGTGGGCCTATGAATATGCCTAGTGACCAGGAGCAGGTGCGCGGAAAGGGGGAAAGCGCCATGGCGCGTGGCCATATGGCACCCATATGACTAGCTAGAGGGGGTGCGCGCCCAGGGTTCGGGGGCTAGCTCCCGATTTCTTTTATGAAGTGGGTTTTTTATATACTATTTTGGGTTTTTAGTTGTAACTATGCCTTGGAGGAAGTTGGAGATGAGCAACCAAATTCAAGGCTATATAAACCAGGCCTGTTTGAGGCTATGGGAGAGCAGTCAGTCAGAGCAGAGTTATGCTGGAGAAAAGCCAAGCCAAAGTCAGTTTGATGCAGAGAAGCTTTTGAGGAGGAGACGCTGTCGGACCATTTCTGGGAGCTCCGGAAGTCCGTTTTGCGTGTCGTTTTCTTTACAGGGTTCTAGAGATCTGGGAGAACAAGACCAGATCAATATTGTAGCCATTTGGCATTGCAGCGATGTACTTTTGAGCATTTGAACAGAAATAAAGAAGCCTCCCCCACAGAGAAGAGGCCCGGAGACGTAGGCAAAAGTTGTGCCGAACTCCGTTATCAATCTGTGTGTTATGGGTTGCTGTTTATTCTTTCATTTAATATCTGCAAATGTGTATATGGCTGTTATAATTCCTCTTCTTTCCTCATTCTTTCACTAAGTTTCTCAAATGGTTAATTAACGCATGCAAAATTAAAACTCAACCATAGTCATTTAAAAGATCCTACGGATCAATTACGGAGCATCTTGTCATATGGCTAAGGATAGAGACATATTTTCTGCTCTAAATGAATGTAACACCAAGAAAATATTTGTTGTTGATGATAGATCTCTTAGTGTTGTAGGATCTGGAACAATTCAAGTAGATAATGGTCATTTCAATGATGTATTATGTGTCCCAAGTCTTTCTTGTAACATTCTATCAATATATCAAATCACTGATTCAGGTGAAGGTAAAACCATAGAGTTTTCACCTCACCAAGTTGTAATCAAGGATCTAAAATATCTTAAGCATGTTCTTGATTGGAATTGCTGATGATATTACCAGGTTGTACAAGTTTGACAACTTTGGGTCATCATCTTTTTCATCATTTTTTGTTTCTCATAGCGATGACTTGAGAAAACTTTGGCATGATCAGTTTGGTCATCTAAACTATCGCTCATTGTAGCAACTATGTAATCAACATATGGTGACTTTTCTTTCTCCCATTTCATGTAGAGATGGTGTTTGTGCCGGTTGTGTTCTTGGAAAACATCATCGAGACAGTTTTGACAAACATATCCCTTGGCTTGCCTCGGGCCCTTTGCAGCTTGTTCATAGTGATTTGTATGGTCCACTTTCTTCTCCTTATTTTTCTGGGTGCAAGTATTTCTTAACTTTCATTGATGATTTTTCCAGACAAACTTGGTTTTAATTCTTAAAACTTAAGAGTGAAGTTTTTGACAAGTTTTTGGCCTATAAGGAACTTGTAGAAAAGCAATCTGGACATCAAATTCAAAAGTTAAGAACATATAATGGAGGCGAATATGTGAACAATAATTTTACAAGTTACTGCATTACAAAGGGAATCCAAATGCAACACACTGTTCCATATACACCACAACAAAATGGTGTTGCTGAGAGAAAGAACCGTACATTAAAAGAAATGGCTAATCGTATGATCCAATCTAAGGGATTAAGTCTAAAGTATTGGGCGGAAGCAATCAAATGTGCAAATTACATAGTCAATAGCACTCCCACAAAGGCTCTTAAAAATATAACACTTGAAGAAGCTTGGACTAAAATTAAACCAGATGTAAGTCACTTCCGTGTATTTGTCAGTATAGCATGGGCTCACATTCCCGATGAGAAAAGGAAAGCATTGCAACCTAAAAGTGAGAAGTGTATATTTGTTGGTTATTTTGAAGATGTTAAAGGTTATAGAATTCTTCAACCACATTGTAATGAAATTATTATTAGAAAAGATGTTAAATTTGATGAAAATCTCTTGGCCTGCGAGTCTAATTCGACGATTGTGCCTTCTTCGGATCGCGAGCCATCTTCAACGTTTGTGCCTTCTTCTGTTCCTATTATGGTTTCTTCTTCAGATGATGACATTGAAAATGTCAATCCACGTCTGCCTTCTCACCTTCCTCAAGATGAGTCCTTTGAACTTGACCCAGCACCAATTCCACCGCTTCCTAGATGGCTCTGTTCAACACGAGAAGCAGCTGGTGGTCTTGTCGATGATCCTTCAGATCAACATCGAACACGTTCACAGTTCCATCGAGCCTCTTCCCTTTTGGATCAAGTTTCAGAGACTCATTATCTAGAGACATTTGCAGAAGCTTCAGGTCATCCAGATTGGGATACAACAATGAATGAAGAGTATCAGTCTTTAATGGAAAACAATACTTGGGATCTTGTACCTCTTCCAAAAGGAAGAAAACTTTTCAGATGTAAATGGGTCTACAGAACTAAGTATGCATCAGATGGAAGTGTTGAAATACACAAGGCTCAGTTAGTTGCCAAAGGATTTTCCCAAGTTGAAGGAATTGACTATAATTAAACCTTTTCCCCTATAGCCAAAATGAATTTCATTCACCTTGTTCTTTCCCTTGCCGCCTCACATAAATGGGAGGTCCATCAGATGGATGTTAAATTCACCTTCTTGCATGGAGATTTGCGAGAATAAATATACATGGAACAACCTCATGGCTATGTCCAGAATGACTCTAGCCTTGTTTGTCACCTTAAGAAATCTCTCTATGGTCTTAAGCAAGCTTCCCGAGCTTGGTATGCAAAAATGGAGAACTTTCTTATTGACACCAGATTCTCTAGATGCCATTCCGATCCTAATGTCTATACCAAGAAAGTAGGAAGCCATCTCATAATCCTTATCCTTTATGTTGATGACCTTATCCTTACTAGTAGTGACTCAAAAATTTTAAACCATGTGAAAATCGGCCTTAAGAAGAATTTTGAAATGACAGACTTAGGATTTTTGCACTATTTCCTTGGCCTCCAAGTTTTGTAAACCAATGAAGGAATTTTTCTTTCCCAGTCTAAGTATGCTTGTGACCTTCTTCATCACTTTCACATGGATGATTGTAAACCAGCCCCTTCTCCCTTCCAGTCTAGAGTCAAGCTTACTGCCACCTGTACTTCTCCTGAAGTTGATTCCACCCTGTACCATCAATTAGTTGGTAACCTCTTATACTTGACTCATACCTGTCCTGATATTTCCTTTGTTATTGGTCTTGTATATGAAAACACCCCATGAAATCCATTGGAAATTAGCTAAAAGGATAATTTGCTATGTCCGTGGTATAGTTCATTTCAGGATACATTACAGTTCAGAGGGGACTCCTTTATTGGTTGGTTTCACCGATTCAGATTGGGCCAGAGACCCTGATGATCGGAAGTCTACTGCACGTTATGTTTTCAGCCTTGGTTCAGGACCTATCACTTGGGCCCCTAAGAAACAACAGGCTATTGCAATTTCTTGAGTAGAAGCAGAGTACCGAGCAACAATAAATGCAAGTGAGGAAACCTTGTGGCTTCGACAAATCCTTTTAGAGTTTGGATTCAAGTAGCAGCATTCAACCAACCTTTGGTGTGACAATCAGAGTGCCATCAAGCTCGCCAAAGATCCAGTTCAACATCAACACATCAAGAACATTGAGATACACATGCACTTCATCAGAAAGCTCATTCATGATCAAGTTATTGAAGTGCTCTTTTTCCCTACAGAAGATCAAGTTGCAAAAATTTTCACAAAGTCTTTTACAGAAGTGAAGTTTTCCAAACTTCGATCTATGTTAGGAGTTCAACAAGTTTTCATTAAGGGGGGATAGGCTCTAATGCCTCCTTCCTTCTCCTATTGTGTCAACATTGTAAATCCTTCAATCCTATCCCAAGTTGTTCTTAAGGGGGTATGTTAGGATATTTAGACACTTAGGAGTTAGTTAATATCTACTTGGTCTAATGTGTCGTTAGGTAAAAGTGTGTTTCTTAGAGTGTTTCTTTAGTATGCATTAGTATGCATTTTTAGTTAGGAAATCCGACGGTCATGATATGTTCCCGACATAAAGTGATTCGACGGTTCATACTCTCCTCGATCTTAACGACCATTGATCTGTGGCTTAACACCCGATTGGTGCATGATCTCTATTTAAAGAGCATGGAGGGTCATTTTTCGATGATTGATTGTGAGAAAATCTCTTGTAAAATATCTCTGCAATCTTTTTCTTTTGCATTAATAAACTGCTCCAAGTGGCCACATTGGTTGGGGTTGTGGATGTTTCTCTGTAGGGGTTTTACCACGTGAAAAAATCAGTGTGTCGATCTTTGATCTGGTTATGTGAGTGGTTACTGAAGGTGTTCGTCCTTTGTTGGAATACCTGTGTTGTCGAACAATTTTGGAATTCTATGAGGTTGGACTTTGTGGCTAGGAATTTTTGGCTCGGCGGATAGGAAACCACAAGGATTTCCCAGAGATAGGGAGCTCGAGAGGTTGTTCCTAGATGGATGGGAGGAAAAACATGTAGTTCAAGCAGTAAAATAATAAAAGAAAGTAGTTAATACAACATATCAATTCAAAGGACTAAATCAGACATAGTTTCTAGGTATTATCCATCCTTATCTTTAATTTATGTTGTGGCTAATTACTTGAATTATGTTGTAAATTTATTACCAAAATTTTATGTTGTAATTGATATTTAACAAGTTATTAAATATTGAAATTTTCACATAGCATAATGAAATTCGTAGATTTAGAATATAAGTAGAAGATGAAAGCATAAAACATTTCATTTCATTTTATCTAATGTCCAACTTATTACATAAATTTGCTGATCACCGGAGAACCTAGAATGGTTCTCACATTATTCAATTTTTTAAAAATCATAAAGGGGTTGACAAATATCAACCTTAAACCTCTAGCAATGAATTTCTCTATGAAAAACAAGACAAATTGAGTCATTTGGGTTCGAAAGTTGCAACCTTGAGATATAAAGTCTCTGATATAGAGGAGCATGTAGATGAGGACCAATTGCTATTTTGTGTGTATATAGACAAAGGGGTAGCTTGAACCACTACTTTCAAAGTAATCGATATTAGTGATTCTCCATCCACTTGAGGGGAGCAAATGATTTGTTATCCCCATACTTTGTTTATTTCTCCAAGGAACAACATGTGACTCAATCAATTTCATTTTTTCACTATCCACCATCTCGGTTGAGGTCATCAAATTATTTTCCTTACATACCCTATGCTTGATTCCTCAAAAAAAGGAAGGACAACCCATAGCCTAGGAAAGATAGCAGTTGTATTAATTATCCTTTATATCTTACATTTATCTCTCCCACACATTTAAAAATGTAGCTTAGGATTGTTTTCTAATGAATTGTATGATAGATCCATCCATAAGCATTGGAATCCAACCATTATCCAAGTTAGAGTATCTAAATCGATCATAGTCATGAAGGGGGTTGTCTAATCATCTAAGAAACTGAGCTAAGGATTGTTTTTTTGTAGTGGACATTGAAATCCAACCATTTCTTGACTGAAAATATATGAATCAATCATATTCATGAAGAGGATTGACTTGATCACATAAGAAAACAAGATAAGGCATGGTTTGTTGAAGTGGATGTATCCCTCATAGCTCATGAGAATTTAACTTTGACCTCCTTTTAACTCATGTTGGGAAACCTTCCATTAAATATATTATTTTGTTATGGATTTTTATGGTGGGACCTACCTACCTAATGGCATCCCAAGAATGGTCCAATTGCTTGTTGCCACAAACCTACAATTTTCCCAATTTTTTCTTTGCAAAATTGAGTTTCTTCCAAGTTTGTTTCAACACTTGAGGTTGTGTGGCATTGACTTGCCTCAATCGCAGTGGCTTGGCCAAACTATTCCTACTAAAATCAAACTATGCCTCTTCACTTAAGGTCTTCCCATAACTTCACATCAAGCTATGATCTTTCAAATGAAACTAATTCCTACTCGACCAAGTTCATTAAATAGTAGGCACACATACAACTGTGGCCTTTTAAACACCTCAAAAATAATTATACTTATCCAATTATTGATTACTTAGCTAATGCAATACATTGTAAAGAACATAACATTCATCCAAGTAAAGAGACAACAACACACATGTATAAGTAGCATCCAAGGTGGATGCCTTAACTTTATTACTTGAAGAAAGTTAAAAATATACAACAAGGGAGTTGTATCCTTATATTTTCAATTCTATTAAAGTTGTACAATGAGTCTAATGAAATATTTTCTTCTTCCCACTGCCCAACAAACTTGCATAATCCAACCCATAAAGCAACTACAAGCCTGCCTCCTGTAGGTCATGTCTTCTTCTTCTTCTCACCGAGCTAGTGCAATTTTCCCTACAATGCCAACCTTGAACTTAACACAATTGTAAATCTCCTTTACAATCTTGGTGAATGATGATGAATGAATTATTGATGCCTTAGAACCTTTTAGGTGTCCACTATTTATACAAAACTTGTCTTTCACTTGCAAGCCCCTCCAAGCCTAAGTAGACCCATGTTCCCATGTCAAGAATTTTGACTGTACTCAATGGTGTCATTTCCTCCATCATGACTGGTTCGACTGTTGTCCAATGTCCAATCATGCTACACCCAACAAGTGCACCCAAGTGCACTAAAAAATGGTGCACCTAAAAAGTGTGTTCAATGGATGTGTGCCTAGTGGATGTGCACCCAACAAGTGTGTGCCACAATTGTGCTCCGTGTTAGTACTATAAGTCTCACCTAGACTGTTATAGGTGTGATCCTAATACCCATTATAAATATTGTAGGTTTTTAAAAGATAAGTGTTTAGTTCAATGTGTAGAGAATGGGTGAGAAACTCAATTTAAAACATCAACACAAAACTTCCACAAAATATACACCAGCAAGAAAGGCTTGAATAGTCTCAGACCAACATTTAGAATATCAATGGAAAGATGGAAGACTTAGTATAAAATTTAAACTACATTCATTAGGTTACATCAGGTAATTTTGAGACACATACAATAGAAATCTCATCAAGTAGGAACCTCCTAATCAACAAGAGAGTACTTTGATAACACTTGCACCAATAAATAAACGATAAATCATTCATTGCATTCATGAACAAGTACTAAGATTAATCCTTCATCAATATATAGCATCAAAGAAAGAATGAAACGCATAATATGGTACTAAGAGAAGAAACTGATCATTAAACATTTAAGATTCTTAAGTCTGAGTACATACAGTTTGGAAACTTTTTACAACTGAGAGTAAAGATATGAGTATCAATCTATGACCATTCGAACCTTCTTTTGGAGTTACATTATACATTAAAAAACCTTATTGAAATCACCACCTATCTCTAGAATAGGATGCTCTTCCTGGGAGAGGCATGGAAATAGACAAGCAACAAAAAATCTAACAAACTGCTAGAATCCAAGAAGTTGTTGGCAATATTAAATACAACTGCAACCAACTCGTTGGATAGAGATTAACTGAATCTAGATATTAGGAAAATGTGTCCCTTGATGTCCAATTGATCTTTGAGAATTTATTGAACCTTATCTGATAGCTCGAATCCCTCCTACAACTCAAAATCCAAGTAACTATCAAGTTTGCAACAAGTGTGCTGCAAACTGTCCCAATTTTAGCAATTCACAATGCCTTCAATAGCATGTGTTGAGAACTTTCCTGTAGGTGCCATTTTGTTTTCAAAATATATCAATTGATACCAAAAATGAGAAGGAATCCTAAAACCTTTGTTGATGCCTGTTATATCATGTAAATCCTGAAAATGACTTGCAATAATAGCATATGAGCATAATAATGGAAACATAAGGAAAAATCATTCTTGAGGGTTATAAGCATGCATATATAATAAATTATGGAAAAATTGTTTATGTTGTTTCAAAGATGATGATTCATCTTCTTCTCCTAGTGGTCACTTGAGCTAACATGTCCAGGTTCTGTTTTGCAATCTGTTCCTTCAATTGTTGCAATTCCTCCTTCAATTTCTTGTTATGAGCTTGTTAAGTTCTATTTTTCCTGTACACATTCTTCAATTTCCTACGCAGATATGTGGATATTTTTACCCGGTGACCATTTTAATAGTTTCTTCACCCATATCTATAGTTTTCTTTCATTGAATCTTGGCATGCATATTTTCCTTTTTCAACTATTCATTCTTAGCCCTTACATCTTTCAGCTACCTCCAGAGTCTTTTGAAAGTGGGATCCCTTTCATCAGAAGGAGATTTGATCTCAATGATTTATATTGGTTGTTTAAGAGGTTGATTTTTGACTATTTGTTGAGATGGTGCTCTGGATGCATCCTCCTCGACAAAGACATGTTGCTTTTCTGTTGAGCTTGTGAATGGTCTTCTAGGCTTAACAACTTCTCCAATAACAGGTGGAGAAAATACAATTTTCTTTCCCTTTAAAATCCTTTCTTTGCTAGAGGATGTCTCCATAGGTGAAGGATCTGCCATAGGATAAGTTTCTTCATTAGGAGGCTGTGAGTGACCTTCAATTATCTTATCAATAGACTGATAGGAATTATCCTTTTTATGCATCTTCCTCTTTTTATTGGACTCTGAATGCACAGAATTTTCAACAGAAATAAGTGTTTGTCTCTTTGATTGTGGTGTATGAAAAACATATGGCTGAAAACCTGATGCAACTAGGAAAGCATCCCAATCAGTATTGGTTTTCTTCAATTCTTCTAACACTAGAATTTTGATAAGACCATAATGAAAGAAAATGGTATCCACCTACTTGCACTTGGACTAAACTCTATCTGACATCTTCCCAAGGCTTCTGAACAGATAGAAGGGTAGATTCAAGGGTTCTTTTCCAGTAAAGTGCATTAATAGTCTAATATGATATTGATAGACCATATTAAACCTACCTTCACAAGTAAAATACCTCTGAATGACTCTAATCATTTTATCAAAATACTCCAGCATATGATTTCTTGGCTCTCCCTTGGATAGATTATCTTCTTGAAATTAAAGTTTTAAGAATTCCTTAGAAAATGCATAATTCATGGTCATGGCCTTAAACCAACTTTCTCCATGAAATGGTATCTCTGTGGCTGTAGCAATGGACTGCTCTAAAACCTCAAACTCTAGTGTACCAACTTTAGTCTTTTCCCCATTGAAATTCAGTGTAAATTGCTTGGCAATCTCAGGATGTCCTCTCTGCATCTTCTCACAAAAATACAGGCAACCCACTCTCTGAAATGCCTCTCTAAAAAATGGATCTGAGTTTATTAGCTACAAGTCATGGTGCTCAACCCTTACAATTTCTCCTCCTTTATGAATATTCTTACCTTTTTTATTGTCAATGAAAACTTAATCTAAACCCTCGTCCTTCTAATAACATCTGCTACCAGATAACATGATGAAAACTGATAAATTTAGGGTTCACTGCTTAATAATTGCAAAAAGGGGTTTGATTTACAAAACTAGAAAATATTAAATACGGATGAAGCTAGAGATGGAGGAAAATTGACAACTCAAACTATATAAAACCTCATAAACGATCAAATGCGGGGAAACTATGTTTGCAACAAATGGATTTTAGACTAGGTTTTTCGTCAAAAGGGTTTTCAAATTCATAGGTCTGGGAAGGAATACGATCTTGAGAGAAATGATGATTTTCAGACCTGAGTGAAAACACACTCAACAAGGGTTTTATCAATTGGATAAAAACAGAGGATTTGTAGTGYATCTAGTTTGCAATGCTAAGGAATTTGCAGTAGATAGAGTTATGGTTGTAAGAAAAGGATGCAAGTGATATTTTGACATGAAAACAAGAATCTTGGGTCTGCATAAAATTTGTATGATACAATATTGTCRAAGCAAACCAAATAAAAAGGAGTTTGCAACACCAATGATATGAAACAATTTGCAGTGAACAAAAAATTTGCAGCAACTAGGGTTTGATGATAATCAATCTTCAGGCAGTGGAATTTAGACATCAATCAGAGTACCTGTATATATCTCTCTCTCCTTATTTGCAGAAACCTAAACCAACAATCCATTGAAACCATTGATTCACCTTCTGTTGGATTACTGAGAGGGGGGGTGAATCAATAATAGCGTAATTATAATCCTTTTTCTTTAATTGTTATATCAATGTAGAATTATTATCCAATAATGATCAATAAGAAATAAACAATCACATACATACACAGTACACCAGTGTTTTATGTGGAAACCCAAATCGAGAGAAAACCACATAACGCTTTTTCTTATATGTCTTGAAGAATTACATTCATTGGAAGCACCAACTTCCTTTGTTTTCTAGCTGCAACTAGAAGAAGGCTCCAACCCCCTAGTTTATCAGGCTACAACCTGAGGGAAGCTCCAACTCCCCAATTCTCTGGCTACAACCAGAAGGAGGCTACAACCCCCTATGTTCTCCAGCTACAACCACCTGTCCTTGCCCCATCCTGCCACCCCGAAGTAGAAGTAGAATGATGGAACCACTGTCACACTATCACTGTGAGATATACCGCTGTAAATCTGTACCAATAAATCTGAATCATGCATCAACCATGCATCAACTTGTACCTCAACCTGTAATCGACCTGTACCATAAACAAGTGCATCAACCATGCACCAACCTATACCAAACAACCTGTAATCAACCCGTACCATAAAAAAGTGCATGCAACCATGTACCAAGTATGTGCCAATCATGTGTCAACTACTCATCAACCAACATCATCAACTACACACCTCATGTATGTGCCAACTCATTAACTACTTGTCTCAACCATGTACTCGACATGTAACTCAACCAAAATCCCTCATCAATTTCATCATCCAAATATGATTTGTAGCTCTATAATAGACCAGGTGTATATGATCACATTCCTACAAAACTTCCTTAAATTTAACAACAAGAGACTAGCATTTTCATCAAACTTTTCTTTAGTCTCACATGCCTAGTTTTCGATTAGTCAACAACCCTAACTTGAAGTACTCATAACTTTGTAACTGTAATGTATAAAGATCTGAAACTGATACACAATGTTATTCACTATGTTTTATGCAATTTCTCCTTGTGTCACTACTTGGAACCTCTAAGAAAAAGAGTTATAGAAAAAATGGCATACCTTGCTGAATTCTGGCTTATTCTAGAGAGCGACCTTGTAGAGCGTGCCCCACACGAAATATTTTCTGAATTGATCTGAAACTATTAAAAAAAATACTAAATATTGTACCCTAACCAAAAATATTTGTCTCACTAAATTTGGATTTTTTATAAAGAAGTTATGACGTGTTTACCTGAAACACCTGTTTTTGACTAGTTTCAGGACTAGCCACAAACCCTATTTTCCACGGAGTGTAACGCCAAAAATACAACGACCCACAAGATGAATTGTTTACCACAGATACTTGGATATGTTTTCTCAATGGAATAGAAATTGCATGGTCTGAATCATTATATAAAAAATGTTATAGCGAAAATGGTGAGATGACCTGTAAATAACATACCTTAGAAAGCACCACCAAAAGAATTTATCCTTGCATTCGGCCTTCTTTTCTTCACCTTCACTCCGAATTCCGGTTTAGATATCCTTGGTTACCTCAGACACCTATAGATATTCAATATGCTCAAGTGTGTGTTAAATGAGAGAGCCTTTCCTCTTATTTATATTCTCCAAGTAGCTTCCTTAAAAACATCTTCTAGGTCACTTGGCCAACTTTCCTTATTTTAGGGTTAACCCACTTCTAATTTCTCCATTAAAATTATTATCGAAATAATTTATTTTGTATTCAATTTGAATTATAATACACTCATCACTTCACTTTATTATTTATCCTTTAAAAATCTCTTAAACCACTTTGACTACTTTGACCTTTTGGGGCTTCTAGATGACATATGAGGGTCCTCCAACTTCGTAAGGCCATAACTCTCAAACCGTGAGGAGTTATGTGACGTTCCACATACTACAAAAAATGGAATGACATGTAATATCCATATAGAATAGTATTATCTGGAAATATATCATAACTCATACCATTACCCATCAAATAAACTTGGGTCCATTACCCACACCTGGGGTCTCCAACTTCTCATGGCCATAACTCTCTAACCATGAGGAGTTATGTTACGTTCCACATACCACTGGAAATGGAATGACAAGAACTATCCATATAGGATAGTTTCCCTGACAAATTCACTATCCTTCATCTCATTATTCCACAATTAAGCGTGGGTTCTCTTACTCCGCAAAGCGTCTTCTCGTGAGGGATTTCACCATAAGGGGACCACTTTGGAGTTCATCCATATTTACTTCTTATTAACCATGAAAAAACAATAATGAGTCATATTTACATCAAACAATATTGGGTCCATTACCCAAACCTTTGTGCTACG
>ML832902.1:51961-63678 GCA_009831015.1 Picea engelmannii
CATAACTCTCAAACCGTGAGGAGTTATGTGACGTTCCATATACCACCAGAAATGGCATGACATGTACTATCCATATATAATAGTATTATTTGAAAATATATCATAACTCATACTGTTATCCATCAAACAAACTTGGGTCCATTACTCAAACTTGGGGTCTCCAACTTCTCATGGACATAACTCTCTAACCGTGAGGATTTATGTTACATTCCACATACCACCGAAAATGGAATGAAAAACACTATCCATATAGGATATTTTCCTTGAAAAATTCACTGTCCTTCATCTCATTATTCCACAATTAAGCATGGGTTCTCTTACTCTGCAAAGCGTCTTCCCATGAGGGCTTTCACCATAAGGGGACCACTTTGGAGTTCATCCATATTTACTTCTTATTAACCATGAAAAAACACTAATGAGTCATATTTACATCAAACAATATTGGGTCCATTACCCAAACCTTTGTGCTATGTGGATTTCTTTAAGGGTTGACATCAATGACAACCAACCTTAATCAACACCTTCAAACGCTACGAGAGATTTCGCAGTGCCAAGAGTTTGCATCAACAATTAGTCTGTAGCACAATTACTGTTCACAACAAGCTGAACCAGTCAGCAACACATTCTTTGAAAAAGGAAATGAATATAAGAAATGATAAAACCTTCTTTTGAAATCTACCCTTTGGAGATGTTTGATGAAGAGATGGCGTCGAAGACAAGAAAAACCAATTGCCACATTTCCAAAACATGATGGTATGCAATTTAGTGCATGAAGTACTTTCTTGGTTCATTGCAAAATTATAGGAGAGTTTGCAACACATTGATTTGACACATGAAATGAATCCCAAACAGTCATATGTGACACTAAAATCCTTTATACACCTTTTTTGGGACATAACACTTGATGACGATGACCTTTAAACTAAAATATATGACCAATACTTTCCATTTTTGCTAATGATGACAACCACCATCATGACACTAAGACCTTCCTAAATGGACTCTAACCATCTTTCATGACTTAAGAGATAATCAAAACATGATTTATTTGACATGAACATGACTCAAAACCTTGAGAACATGACCCTATGACTCAATCCTACAAGCTTAAACAAATGACTCATACAAAAAGGATTGACCACATGACTGACAAAGACTAATGGTCTCCTTCGGTGACTAAACTAACAACTTTTAAAAAACTTGAAATTTTTTGAATCCTAAACATCCTATGTTTTAACACTCCGTAGATGCTTATGGTCAAAGGAAATTCTACCGTCTTGTTGAAACCCTTTTGTGATCCCCCCCCCATTCTTTTTCCTGCTTCTTTATTTCCTTTTCTTTTCCCCCTTCTATACTTTCCTTTTCCCGTTTTCTCTTTTCCCTTCTTGTTCCCTTTCTTGGTACTACCATAATTAGTCGATTTTCACCCATATATAAGTCCTCCCAACACTTAGAATGTTTTTGTGTCTTAGACTTTCGGACTTTTGGACCTGTTGATCTACATGATGCACCTACAATCTCTCCACTTTTTGCCTGATACTTTCTAATACTTATCCATTTCATACTTTTAGACTTTTGGACTCACAGACCTTCGGACTTGTGTATCCACCTTTTCATACTAGTTGTCAACCATGATTCTCCATCGTTACTTGTGCCTTCACATTTTCAATGTCATCTTTATTGTTATCCCTACCGACCCAACTACCAAATTTATTGTTGAAGTGGGTGTTAATTAAATGATGTTATTACCGAGGCTAGTAATAGTTATTTTGAGTTAATTTTTTCGTAAAAATAAATCTCACTCAAGTTCATTTTACTGTGCAAGTTCATATTTCAAGAAATCTAGCGAGCTCCGCTGGGACAACCATGAGAAAACAATCTTTCTGCGGGGTTACTTTGAACCTCTTTTCTAGGGAAGATCATAATTATCATTGGTCCCACTCCTACTGGTATTATTCAAAATGGTTGGATAGAGAAAATAACAAAGCGTGGACCTCAGGAATAGTTCTCGTGGGAGGTTTCCCAGAAGTATTTGAATGCAAGTATATTGTCACCTAGCGCTTCGATAATATTATTCAAAACAAAAGAGTCACCACGTTGCAAAATATTTATCCTATCTTGTTGGCACCTTCAATATTTAGAGAAATGATGAAATTTCCAAAGTCGAACCTGGTCTATAAAGGGGAGGAATCTAGAAATTTCTTAAAAAGAAAGAACAATGGAATAGAGCTTCTTCGAGAATATTTACATGGCCTTGCGTCAATGCCTGAGGACATATCCAAAATTCAGGTAAGTTCTTTAAAGAATCCTTATAAAGAAATTTTTTGGTTATTCACTAGAATTGTTGGCCAGGACTCTATAGAGACAATTCCCTGAATGAACTTACATATATTGCATTTCGTGGTTCATGAAAATTCTATCTTTGACTGTGCGAAGATAATTTCAAATGAAATCATTGCACAATTGACTAATTTCAAGTATGATAGAAGGTTTTATATGTCGTCCTATTTGATATTTTCTATAACATATTGTCATACTTTTGAGGGTTTAAACATTGCCTAGACAATCAAAATAAAGCTGGACCTTATGACCATGTGGTACCAAGATCTATGGAGGCAGAGAGTCAACCATCATTTTTATGAGGTGTATTCATATTTTCTATCTAAATTCAAGAGACTGTTATTTGGGGATGACACTTTGTGGATATCATTGGAAGAAACAAATTTTCTGAAGGGAAGAGGAGTTCTGGAGAACCTGGAAGATTATAATGTCATCAAGGTTTACTTCTCTGTTGAAAAACCTATTTTCCTTCCCTATTATCTGATAAAATATTTATCATTGAGATATCCAGAAAATATAAATTATGGTTCCTTACGTTATCTGAAAAAAGGAAAAAGCAGTTAATACCTCTCTCATGGAAAGTTGGTGAAATTATTCTCTAGGGAATTTCCAAAATAGATGAATATGTTTCTTATTTTGAGAATTCTGACTTAAGCTTCACGAAGGAAATCAAGGGTTTTGACCTGAATCACCTTTTTTATAATCATTTACTTTCACTTGGGCTCATCCTTGCACTTTTAAATCCAGTCATCAATAAAGATGAAGAAAATTACAGTCACAATCCTAGTAACCAAGAAGCCAATAGAGATTCTAAAGATATAGAAACTATCAAAATCACTACATAGCATCATAAAGAAAGAGGTAAACCCTCGAGTGATAAAAATTTCTAGTCACTAGCTGTCTCTAGAAGAAGTGCCTTGCCAAAGGAAAATCCTCAGCCATGAATGTTCCACATGAGAAAAATGCATAGCAATAACTCTGGAGATGATGAAGAGAGGAATCCTCCTAAAGGGAACCTAGAGAATCCCCATAAACTAAAGGTCAAAAGAAAAAGAACTAATTCATAGTAGGAAGGGGATGAAACACATGCTCTAGAAGATGACTTTTTGTTAGATAGCATGGATTTGGATGTAGATATTGAAAACATTACTTTCCCAGATGTAGAAGTATCAGCTCAAGAAAATGTACAGCTTGTCTCTGCACTCATGATCCAGGATGAAACATTTTTTGATGAGGAAACGTTTGTTGTACAAAATGCATCTTTTGATAAATAATCTAAGAAATTAGTTTTTGAGAGAACTACAAAGAGTAAGAGTGGGAAGCTATGGTCTACCATTGACACTAGAGATATTTTACCTTCCAAATTATAATCTATTCATAGAGTTACATGGGATGCACTTGATGTTTCAATTTCTCACATGGAAGAAGAGAATGCCCAATTGAAATAAATAATTAAAGAATTGGAGGAAACCCTCATGCCTCCACCTATTTTGGATTCTCCTGTTGCTATGATTCATCCTAGAAAGGGTCTTCAAGAAAACCCAAAACCAAGTTCTAGGGTCAAAGGTATTTCCAGTTTAATCACTGCCACTCAACATTTCATTGAACAAAATATTAAGAAAAGAATGTCATTAATTGTAGAATTGTGGTATATGGCAAAGAGTTTTTATTCTTTTGGTTTAAGAATTCAAAATACCAAGGAATATTTAAACTCAGATTTGAAAAATGATGAAGGGTTCTACACAGACGAAGTTGTGATGTTTACAATGAAATTCTCGACAATGACAGAGAAAAAAAGAAAGCAAGAAAATATACCTTCTTCGAGCCACATCAAACAATTGAAATCCCGCTATGGAACGAATTAATGTATTAAAAAGTGTGATAACTCAATTGAATGACTTATCAAGGAGGAAAAATGAAGCACATTTAAAAATCCTTGATTTGGATATCACTGGAACCACCATTGAAGTCCAAGACTGTAAATATCTCTCAAACTCTATTCTCATGACTCGACTACATTTTGAAGAGAAAATTAAAGAATTAAAAAGGACATTGGTTGAAAATTTTGATAACATGATGGAATTTACACATGATGACATTGACAACTGGCTTGTCGAGTACACAAACAAAAATGAAGATATTGAAAATATATTACAAAATTTATCTGTTGATCTTAGGGAAATTGAAAAGGAGTTGTTTAATGTTAAGATAAAACAAGAAGTAATTGTTGCTCCATTAAGGGTCTTTTCCCAAGAATGGTTGAGTACTTCAATCGCCAAGATCTTCGAAATTCCAACAGAGGTATTCATGACCGGTAATCAAACCACAACCAACAATAGTATAAAGGAAACAACATCAAGCAAATAAAAGGAGAGAGATACCATCATAGCACGTCTAGATTGATCACATGTTTCTTTCTTTATCATTTTTCATCCAATTATTATTCTTCTTTGAATAGAAAGGTATAACCAAATTCTGATAACTTTCTCTTTGTCTTATTTCCAGATCCCGTTGTTCGACACCCACCCACTTTATTCCTTCTATGTTTACCTTCTTGTATATGTTTTCTTTGTGGTCCGCAGGAGCCCCAATCCTAGTCCTTTGGAAAAATTTCAAAGCATTGTAACATACTTTATTATTTATAAGAAATCCTAGAGAACTAATTCGGGATCAGTTTTGACTGTATTTTATAACTCCGAGCTTTGAGTATAAAGTATTTGAAATTGATCTGTCATAATATTATTTTAAGATATACAATCAGTTACTCTATAAAAGTTCTCTTATGCATCCGAACCATCTTCTTTTATTTTTGATGTGATCAGAAATCTTTATCTTCACTATGATGGATGTGAGGATTTTTATTTTTATTTTCTGAATGTCTGATGTGTGAGATTCCTAGTCCATTTCTCAGGAATTCTCTTTTATAAATATTTTTACTTTTTAACATTTTAATCTTTCTTTGAGCTTAAAATATTGGACTATCTTAAAGGTCCTATATTATTTCTTGATCTGAAATTTATTAACAATATCATAAGCCACAGAGGAGTACCACCTCTCTAAAAACGCAGGAGGATTCATATCCTCGTGAGGTTGTCATTTCGATCTTGAGGGATTCAAGCGTCAACATTTTTAGCAACCATACTCGGGACATATTTAAAGATTCAATATCTGGTTCTAGATTATAAAATTATATGACTTTGCCTTAGTCCAACCAACTTTGATTAGATATCAAAATGAATAATAAATGAAGTATTCTTCATCAGTTATATAATATTGTGATAACAACTGGTCGAGTGAGAGAAGAACTAGAAAGATCCTAGGAGACACTAGTTCAAGAAGAATAAAGAGAAATTCTACGAAGACAAATAAGAGATGAAAGAAAATACCAGAGAAACGAAAGACGAGCTCAAGAGAAAGGCAGGAATTTAAGCTAAACAAATACAAAGTACCAATCACTAGATGCAAAAGAAAGAAGTTGCACACCTTATAATTTGAAAAGCATAGTCCTGAAGAAAAGAAGGAACATCTAGACATGGCTGATAGAGAATAAATATGAGAAGAACCACATGAATAAAGACGAGAGTAAATAAATGAAGAAAGATGAGAAGAAAGACGAGAAGAAAGGAGACATGAAGATAGGAAAATATTCAGAAATTTGAGAAGAATACGAGACTCTCTGCTCGACCTGCGAGGTGAACAACACGAGTTACCTCTTCTTCCTAAAGGAACTTTGAAGATATTTTCCGAAGATGGAACTATTGATGCTAAGAGGCATATTGATTTGTTTTTGGATGTTTGTGATTTCCATCTTGTTGAACATGATGACGTAATGGTAAGGTTGTTTCTCCAAACCTTATCGGGGAAAGCTTAAGAATGATATACAAAATTTCCCACTAGATCGATTGGTTCATTTGATGATCTCGAAGCTATGTTCCTAAATATTTTTGCTCCCACATTCGTGTATCATACTATTCTCACTAATTTTACTCAGAGTTGTTTAAAGAAAAATGAAAGGATAAGAGACTTTAATCTCAGATTCAATAAAAACTGAACAAGATCCCTGAAGATAAAAGGCCAAATGATCCGGTAATACTTGGTTGCTATAATAATGTTATGCTACGGAAATGGAGGAAATCATGATTGAAACGAGTGTTGACCCTAATATTATTCTCGAAAAAGTACAAAGGCAGATGGGTAATGTAAATATTGATGATCAAGGAGCATCTAGTTCAAAAATGAACAAAGAGAAAAGGACATGACCAAGTCAAAATCAGACTATTGGTGGAGGATTTTTCAAGGGAACTATACCAGATGTGGAAATAGACCCTGTTGCAGTCCAAAAGAATAAGCAAAGGATCGAGATTGCACAAATGAATAGACCCATTAGACAAACGAAAAATGAAATAACAGGATTGAGAAGGAATGATAATTATATACCCAATCCAAGGATGTCAGTCCCATAACAAAGAAGGAACCCTCCTCAAGAGAAAAGAGTGAGGTTTGAAAATGTTGATAATCAACAAAGAAAGAGGGTCCCCATACAACCAATTCCAAATGCAATAGTTTTTTATGAACCATACAATGAACAAGTAGTTGAAGAAAACAATGATTATTTACCAAAAGAAATTTTGAACATGTACATATAGATGAGTGAGAGACGTCCATGTATATATTTGAAGAAGGCGAAGATGATCCTGTCTCGCAAGAAAACGTTGCCCAAAGACAGGAATTTGTAAATAAGTCCAAAAGTAAAGAAAATTCTGAAAAAAGACAAATAAAAAGAGAAAGAGAAAGAGAATGAGAAAGAGAGTAACAAAAGTGTGATAATAAACATTGGAGTTAAGAATAAACATCAGATGCCAAAACCCCTTCAGATGATATATAATTTTGTTGATGATATAAGTAAGTTGAGGATTACTCTCCCTTTCACAGAAGTGGTAAATATTCCCCAACATAGGGAAAATATTTTGAGGTTGTTGGACGAGTCAGCGAGAAGAATCGAAGTAGTTTTCGTGAACCCAAAGCAAATTCAAAACACAATAGCAATAAATTTGAGAGGAAAAGTCCCACCCTTTCATATTTTGATAGAAAACCATGATGTTGCACTCCATAATTTTCTAGTTGATACTGGTGCGATAAAAAATATCATGCCTTTGGTAGTAATGGAGGTGCTTGGTATGAGATGCACCAGATACTATGAAACAAGAAAAATAATTTACGTAATTTATTCTAGGTAGGTGCCATCTTATGGATAAATTAAATATTTTTATGCCTGGATTACCATCGCTCCACATATTATTACAGTTTTCAATATTGTGGTGGTGGATATTCCTCCTACATACGGAGTTGTCCTCGGAAGAGACTGGTCATCCATGATCAATCTATATAATGAATGATGGAAGATACATAACGTTTCCGGATAAATACAAAGCAATGATCAAGGTTCCTCGTGAACCTAGGAGACCGTTTTCTTTCAAAAAGAAAGATAATGAGCTAATGGAAGATTATATAAATGATTGTATTGGAAACTATGCCATCCTAGATATGGAGCAAATTGATGATATAAGAAATGAAGATAATTGTTTTGTTGGCTATTGGAGGATTTCATTTGATGGAGCTTGTTCAAGCTCAGGGAGCGGAGTTGAAATTGTTCTTAAAAGCCCCCCAAAAATTGTACACCCACATACCATCATACTTGAGTTTTTTTGCACAAATAATGAAGAAGAATATGAGGCTTTCATTCAAGGAATGATCCTTTCACGGGAAATGAATATTGAACACTTGATTGTGACTGGCGACTCAAAATTGATAATAAATCATGTCACTTATAAATATAATATTAAGAAGGAAAGACTTAAATTATATTTCAAAAGAGTAAATGAATTGATGGAGACCTTTTGTTATTTTAATATTTCTTTAATTCCAAGGGAGACAAATTAGAAGGTAGATTCATTAGCATTGGTTTCTTCGCTATCGAACCCAGATGATATCCAGAGTGAAACATATTTTCAGCTAAAAAGAGTATCTCAACCTTTCGTACCTCATAATTAGGAGTATCTTCAAGTATTTGAAAATGATGAAGACCTAGAAAATTTTCTAGTAAATGAAGATGAAAATAATGGCATTTCCTCTATGTCGAAGATTTGTGTCCAATTTAAATCTCTTTTCACAAAAGATAATCATGCCAAAAATATCCTGGAAGAAGTATCGATCCAAAAAGTTCAAGAAACGAAAAAAGTAAATATTGGGACTGATAGTTCCCCAAAGTACATTAAATTGGGAGTTGATTGTACATATAAAGAATTTGATCAATATGTCACCCTATTAAAATAATATCTTGATGTTTTCTCATGGATTTATGATGATTTAAAGACATATGATAAGCCAATATTTCAACATATCATCCCATTAAGAGAAGGAGAAAAACCCATCAAACAAAAAATAAGGATGATGAATCCTAAGTTGAAACCATTGGTGAAGATTGAGTTGGAAAAATTGAAGAAAGTTGGAATAATATATCCCATTAGGCATTTTAACTAGATTTCAAATCCAGTGGTTGTGAGAAAAAACAATGGGTAGATTCGAATGTGTGTGGATTTCAAGGATCTAAATAAATCAAGTGTAAAAGATAATTATCCTCTATCTAACATGGAATTCCTTCTTCAACAAGTCACTAGATATACTTGTATGTCCATGTTAGATGGCTTTTCCTGATACATTCAAGTTTTGGTTGCAGAGGAAGACATAGAGAAGATAGCTTTCATAATGCCTTGGGAGACATATGCATATGATCATATGCCATTTGGTTTAAAGAATGTTGGAGCTACATTTTAGAGGGCTATGGATCACACATTTGAAGGTTTGATAGGGAAATTCATGGAGGACTACCAAGATGATTTGACGGTCCATTCAAAGACAAGAAATGAGAACATTCATGATCTGAGGAATTTTTTTGAGAGATGTAGATTATATGGAGTTTCTTTGAATCCAAAGAAATGTTTGTTTTCTATGATTGAAGGAAAGTTATTGAGGCATATTGTGTGAAAATAAGGAATTTATATTGATCCAGAGAGGGTTAGAGAAATTAATGAACTCAACCCTCCATCATCTAAGAAAGGAGTTCAATCATTTTTTGGAAAAATAATTTTTTTGCGTAGATTTCTCCTTGATTACGCAAGCATTGTAAAACCGATCAATTCATTATTGAAAAAGGACTAAAGGTTCGAATGGAATTTAAATACACAGGAAGCCTTTAGTAATATCAAAGGAAAATCACTACAACTCTAGTCCTCATTAGTCTATATTTTCAAAAAGATTTCATCATGTATTCATTTGCAATAGAAATTGTTGTTGCATATGTCCTTACTCAAAGAAATGCCAAGGGTGAAGAGCTACTGATCAGTTTTATGAGTAAGACCCTCCATGATTATGAATTAAGATATTCAAAATTGGATAAACAAGCCCTGTCTCTCATAAAGGCAGTAGCACGATTTTGGACCTACATATTAAATTCTTATGTCATTGCATATGTTCCATCTTCTCCAGTGAAGATACTCTTAAACCAACAATTGAGAGAAGGGAAATAAGCAAACTGGTTGGTAAAGATTCAAGAATATGAAATTTAAATCAAGCCTTAGAAGGAACTCAAATGGAAAGGATTATGTAAGATAATTTCTGGTGGTGATGGTCTGGATGAAATGATTTCAACAATTTCAATTGAGGATATTATATCTAGTTCTGAGTGGCACATGTTGGATTACTGAGAGGGGGGGGTGAATCAGTAATAGCGTAATTATAATATTTTTTCTTCAAATAATCCAAGTGTTATATCAATGTAGAATTATTATCCAATAATGAGAAATAAGAAATGAACAATCACACACATTCACAATACATCAGTGTTTTACGTGGAAACCCAAATCGGGAGAAAACCAAGGAATGCTTTTTCTTATATGTCTTGAAGAATTGCATTCATTGGAAGCACCAACTTCCTTTGTTTTCCAGCTGCAATTGGAAGGAGGCTCCAACCCCCTAGTTTCTCAGCCTACACCCCGCGGGAAGCTCCAAATCCCCAATTCTCTGGATACAACCAAAAGGAAGCTACAACCCCCTATGTTCTCCAAATACAACCAGAAGGTGGCTACAACCACCTGTCCTTGCCCCATCCAACCACCTTGAAGTAGAAGTAGAATTATGGAACCATTGCCACACTATCACTGTGAGATATACCGCTGTAAACCTGTACCAATAAACCTGAACCATGCATCAACCTGTACTTCAACCTATAATCAACCTGTACCATAAACAAGTGCATCAACCATGCACCAACCTGTACCAAACAATCTGTAATCAACCTGTACCATAAACAAGTGCAACCAACCATGTACCAATTATGTAACAATCATGTGTCAACTACTCATCAACTATGACTCATCAATATGTACCAACATCATCAACTATACACCTCATGTATGTGCCATTTCATCAACTACTTGTCTCAACCATGTACCCAACTTGTACCTCAACCAAAATCCCTCATCAATTTCATCATCCAAATATGATTTATAACTCTGTAATAGACCTAGTGTATATGATCACATTCCTGCAAACCTTCCTTAACTTTAAACAACAAGAGACTAACATTTACATCAAACTTTTCTTTAGTCTCACATGACTAGTTTTCGATTAGTCAACAACCCTAACTTGAAATAATCATAACTTTGTACCTGTAATGAATAAATATCTGAAACTGATACACAATGTTCTTCAGTATTTTTTATGAAATTCATCCAGTTTTTAGTACTTGGAACCTCTCAGAAAATTATTTATAGCAAAAATGGCATAGCTTGCTGAATTCTGGCTTATTCTAGAGAGCTACCTTGTAGAGTGTTCCCCACACGGAATATTTGTTGAATCGATCTGAACCTGTTACAAAAAATACTAAATAATGTAGTCTAACCAACACATTTTTTCTTACTAAATTTTGATCTTTTATGAAGAGGTTATGACGTTTTTTCCCGAAACACCTATTTTTGACTAGTTTCAGGACTAGCCACAAACCCTATTTTCCACGGAGTGTAACTACAAAAATACAATGAACCACAAGATGAATTTGTTACCACAGATAATTGGATATGTTTCCTCAATGGAATATCAATTTCATGATCTGAATCATTCTATAAAAAAAGTTATTGCGAAAATGGTGAGATGACTTGTAAATAACATACCTTAGAAAGCATCATCAAAAGAATTTATCCTTCCTTGAATTTCGACCTTCTTTTCTTCACCTTCCCTCAGAAATTCGGCTTAGATATCCTTTTGTTACCTCAGACACCTATAGGTATTCAATATGCTCAAGTGTATCTAAAATGAGAGAG
>ML832902.1:71671-90333 GCA_009831015.1 Picea engelmannii
AAATTTTCTCCAACACCCCCCCTAAAGATCACTATGGAGTAAAAAATGAGTCCCGGCTACTAGGCCATTTTAGGTACTCATGTACAATGCAACTACTGAACACTGAATAAAAATGAGGAAAGAGGGAAAACCATGTGGGAACAAAAACCCCCCTCAAAAGATAATGTATCAAAAGATGAAAATGGAAGCTGCTAGGCAACTGTGTTCTTCACTGCAAGACGATCCCACAAAGTCTGAAACTTTGGCTAACTGAAAGTCTTCATGAAGATGTATAAATCTTTATGGATTTGATGAAGTCCTTTGACAACCTGTCGGGCCTTGTACCTCTTGATCCTGTGGACCCATCTGCACTTGAAAGTATTCATTTTTGGTGGAAATGAAACCAAATTCCAAGTCTAGTTCTGTAGGAGTGAGTCATACTCCTTTTGCATGGGTGCTTGACATAATGGATTTCCCAAAACCCTATTGTAGTTCTGTGGATCAGTAGATTGAACTATATAACAATGCATGGGCATTGTAGGTTCTGAAGATGAAAGTACATGAGAAGGCTCCTTATGTTGAGATCGAGTCATCCTCAAATCCAATGGATTTCCTATAAGGTTGCCTACTGCCTGAAGTGGGCATCTGTTGAAGCTTTGGCATTGGCTTCTTATCTGGTTGTACTACCTTCTTATTTCCATGTTCAAAATCTAAGTGTATGGAATCATCTCTGATGTCTAAAACTGGTGGAAGAACAAGAGTATATGCATGTTGCACTAGAGGTGCGTGCAAAGTGCTCTCCTTATGTGTAAGTAGAATAGAGGAGTCATCGTCAAAAAACTTAGTGAATTTATACAACCTTGACTTGTGATCCACCTCACCAATTGCAATGATGGAATTGTCATGTATGTCAATTACTGAAACCGAATTTGATGTAAATTCAACCTTTTTACCTTTCTGAGTGATCTGATAAATTGAGAGAAGATTCATAGAAAGCTTTGGAACATGTAAAACATTCTCAAAACTGCCATTATGGATTTCCACTCTCCCTTCTCCTGCCACTGCTACTTGAGTGTCATCCCCCATGAGAATAGGGGGTCTTGAGCATGGACTTAAGGAAGAGAAAACTTCATATTTCGCTGCCATATGATGGGATGCACCAGAATCTATAATACATGAATCAAATGAAGAATTAATTGCAACCAAAGAATGATGATTACCTTTCTTAGGAGTAGGATCTTCTTCCTTCTTCTTCTTGACTCCCTTTGGAATGAAGTTTCCAAGGTTGTTCTGATGAAGTTCCTGTGACATAAGATTGATCGTTTTCTTCATGCATGTGGATTCTTCATGATTTGTTTTATTGCACTAAGTGCACTTCTTTCCCTTCTTATTATTCTTAGAATCTGAAGAGTCTCTGGAACCTGAAGAATCATTGAATGGTTTGGAATATCCCTTCTTCCTGTTCTATTTGGATGACCCTTTTCTATCATTCATGGTGAGTGCATGTGCTTTGGGATATTTCATGAGGCCCATCTGTATGAGTTTTGTTTGCTCTCGTGTAATAGACTCAATGAACTAAGCCAACGTAGGCATTTTCCAATTTGTTCCAAAAAGACATCTACCGGAATGGAAATTGGAGACATATACAACATATTCTGGTCCTAGCTTGGCCAATATTGTTAGAATAAGTTGTTTCTCTTGTGTAGACTTATCAATACCACATTCACCCAAGATCAATAGAAAATATTTAAATTTAGTAAAAAAATCTTGTATATTATCAAAACTTTTAGGGTCTAAGGTATTCAACTCTACCTCAAGAATATGACCTCGCATCTCATCCTGCTTTCCAAAGAGTCCTTCCAAGGTGGTCCAAATCTTGTTTGGAGTCTTGCATGAAGCAACATGAAACCATAAATCAATGGAGATTAACTCAAGAAGTAGTCATGTGGCCTCATCCTTACGGTTCACCCATCTCATCTTCTCAATCGCTGATGTAGGTTATGTTTCTATTGCCATCGTCAAATTATACAATCATTTCATTCTGAGTTGGAATTCGGCCTTGGGCTTCCAATCGAAATAATTTATGGTGTGAGGATTACCACCAATTTTGACTGTACAAAATTTTTCATATCCATCTCTCCCACTGTTTCTAAGAACCCCTAAAAATTTACTCTCAATCTGCAAGTGAAAAATTAAGAAATCACGACAGAAAGGGTACTTTAAGTGAAAATTCATATTATTTTCAGGAGATGATATCACGACTTACTTTATGAGAAAACGGTGAAGAATCTAGCCAAACGGTTGAACAATCACTTCCAAAATGGACTGATTTACTTTCCACGCGGGTCGTTTCCACCAAAACGTAATATTTTGGGAGAAATTAATGTAGAAAGGTACGACCACAAATTCATATCAGTTTTAGAACGCTATCTTGTGGCTTACTTTCTGAGCACACGATGAGGAATCTCGCAAAATGATTGAAAACCCACTTCCAAAATGGGTCGATTTACTTTCTATGCAAGTCATTTCCTCAAAAACGTAATATTTTGGGAGGAATAACTACTGAAAGGTACGACCACGGATTTAGCTCGCCAAAACCCTGATTTTCCATATTCTTTGGCTTGTTTGGCTTGCTCCAAGCAACATAGCTCTGGTACCATTTCAGTGTTTCATGGAAACCTGCACAGGAGATCTAGATAAAGCAAGTAAAAACAAATCTTATCAATAAAGGAAAAGAGATTCAATATGGAAGAATGAAAAAATATATTCACACTACTCCAATGAGATGATGATTGATACATAGATCATGATCAATACAATACAATGAATGAGTGGAATACACTCATATATAGGGAAAAACATTCTATAATTAAGAAAAACAATCAAGAAGTTAGCTTTCCTTAGGAATGCATGCATGCATAATAGTGATGGTAAAAATAGAAAGTCTAAAATAGAACTAGTCAGTTAACTCCCACTGAACTAGTGTGCCAAAAATAGAATTTTTCTCCAACACTCATATGCTACGATGAGAAAATGTATCTCTTTTCAAAAAATTTCAAGGAAGATAAAAAGATCCGCAATTCCTTTAAAACCCATATATGTAGAACAACCATTCGCCCAATGGGGACTGGACGTCATTAGACCAATAAATCCAAAATAAATTAAGGGGCATGTATATATTCTTACTGCTACAGACTACTTTACCAAATGGAAAGAGGCAATAACATTGAAAAATCTTGATTCTGATGAATTAATTAAATTCCTTAAGGATAATATCTTATCTAGATTTGGTGTTCCAGAAAAGTTCATCACTAACAATGGTTCAATTTTCATCAGGTCAAAATTTACAAACTTTTGTGGAGAGTATGGCATTGCTATGGGATAATCTTCGAACAATTATCCACAAGGTAATGGTCTTGCTGAATCTACCAAGAAGACACTCATTCAGATTTTAAAGAAAACTATTGATCAAAATCAAAAGAATTGTCATTTGAAATTGACAGATGCTTTGTGGGAAAGAAGAATGAATTCAAAAGATAGTATTGTGATGTCTCCTAATATGTTGGTTTACGGAAAGGAAGAAAAAATGCCAATCAACCTTGAACTAAATACCTTGACTTATGCAATTAACATAGAGGAGTTGAAGATATTACTCCTATGCAAAAGAGATTAAATAAATTATTGAGATTGGAAGAAGAAAGAAGTGAGGCATTGCATATAACATATCATAGGCAACAAAATGTCAAAATATATTTTTATCAGAGCACAACAACCAAGAATTTTCAAAAAGGAGAATTGGTGTTACTCTGGAACAAATCTAAGGAGAAATCATCAATGCACACAAAATTTGAAGCACTCTGAATCGAGCCTTACATTATTGAGAAAATCATGGGTTTTAATTCATATATGCTTAAAGAAATGAAGGGGAATATGTTATTGTTATATGTCAATGGGAAACACCTAAAACATTTTTCGCTTAAAATTCTCTCTTCTCTTTGTACATAGTTTTTCATTTTATTATGTATATCCTTACTATTTCTAATCAATTTCCCAAAGGATAAAACCATTGGTCATGATATTATAGAACCTTGACAACCTATAGGGGGTTATCATCCCACATTTGGAGCCAGTTGTTGAACCCCTTTTGTGCTTCTCCCCCCCCGATTCTTTTTCCCGCTTATTTATTCCCTTTTATCCCCCCCCCTTCTATAATTTCCTTTTCCCATTTTCTATTTTTCCTTCTTGTTCCCTTTCTTGGTACTAACATACTTAGTCAATTTTCACATTTGCAAAATTTCTAACTAGCATACCCTCGCACTTGCATTATCTTCCATTCACCCATATATAAGTCCTCCCAAAACTTAGAATGTTTTTGTGTCTCAGAATTTCAGACTTTCAGACCTGCCAATCTACATGATGCACATCCACTCTCTCCATTTTCCGCCCGATACTTTCCAATACTTAGTCATTTCATACTTTCATAATTTCAGACTCACAGACCTTCAGACTTGTGTATCTTCCTTTTCATACTAGTCATCAACCCCGATTCTCCATCGCTACTTGTACCTTCACATTTTTCAATGTCACAGTTATTGTTATCCCTACAGAACCAACTACCAAATTTATTGTTGAAGTGATAGTTAATTAATGATGCTATTACCAAGGATAGTAATAGTTATTTTAAGTTAATGTTTCCGCAAAAATAAATCTAACTCAAGTTCATTTTACTGTGCAAGTTGATATTTCAAGAAAGTTGGTGAGCTCCACTGGGACAACCATGAGAAAACATTCATTTGTGGGGATACTTTGAACCTATTTTCTAGGGAAGATCAAAATTATCATTGGTCCCACTCCTACTGGTATTATTCAAAATTGTTGGATAGAGAAAACAACAAAGTGTGGAACTTAGGAATAGTTCTCGCGGGATATGTCCCATAAGTCTTTGAATGCAAGGATAACATCACCTGTTGCATCGATAACATTATTCAAAACAAAATATTCATCATGTTGCAGAATAGTTCTCCTATCTCGGTGGCGCCTTCAATATTTAGAGAAATGTTGAAATTTCCATAGCCGAACCTGATCTATAAAGGGGAGGAAGCTAGAAATTTCTTAAAAAGAAAGAACAATGGAATAGAGCTTCTTCAAGAATATTTGCATGACCTTGCGTCAATGCCTGAGGACATATCTAGAATTCAGATAAGTTCTTTAAAGAATCCTTATAAATAAATTGTTTGGATATTCACTCGAACTACTGGCCAGGACTCTACAGAGACAATTCCCCAACTGGCCTTATATCTATTGCATTTTTTGGTTCATGAAAATGTTATCTTTGACTAGGCGAAGATAATTTCAAATAAAATCACTGTACAATTGACTAATTTCAAGTATGATAGAAGGTTTTATATGTCGTCCTATTTGATATTTTCTATCACATATTCTCATACTATTGAGGGTTTAAACATTTCCGAGAGAATCAAAATAAAGGTGGACTCTGTGACCATGTGGTACCAAGCTCTATGGAGGCAGATAGTCAACCATCAATTTTATGAGGTGTATTCATATTTTGTATATAAATTCAAGAGATTTTTATTTGGGGATGACACTTCATGGATATCATTGGAAGCAATGAATTTTCTGAAAGGAAGAGGAGTTCTGGAGAAAAGGGAAGATTATAATGTCATCAGGGTTTTCTGCTCTGTTGAAAAACCTATTTTCCTTCCCTATTATATATCTGATAAACTGTTTATTATTGAGATAGCCAGGAATTACAAATTTTGGTTCCATACTTTATTTAAAAAAAGGAAAAAGCAATTCATACATCTCACGTGGAAACTTGGTGAAATTCTTCTCTAAGGAATTTCCAAAATAGATGAATATGATTCTTGTTTTGATAATTCTTACTTAATATTCACGGAGGAAATCAAGGTTTTCAACCCGAATCACCTTTTTTATAATCATTTACTTTCAGTTGGGCTCATCCCTACACTTTTAAATTCATCCGTCAGTAAAGAAGAAGAAAATGATAGTCACAATCCTAGTAACCGAGAAGCCAATATATATTTTGAAGATATAGAAATTGTCATAAGCACTATAGAGCATCATAAAGAAAGAGGTAAACCCTCGAGTGATAAAAATGTCCATCCACCAGTTGTCTCTAGAAGAAGTGCCTTGCCAAAGGAAAATCCTTAGCCATGAACATCCCACACGAGAAAAATACATAGAAATAACTATGGAGATGATGAAGAGAGGAATCCTTCTAAAGGGATCCTTGTGAATCCCCATAAACTAATGGTCAAAAGAAAAAGAAATAATTCATATCAGGAAGGGGATGGAACACATGCTCCATAAGATGATTTCTTGTTAGATAACATGGATTTGGATGTAGATATTGAAAATATTACTTTCCCATATGTAGAAGTATCAGCTTGAGAAAATGTACATCCTGTCTCTACACTCATGATCCAAGACCAGACATTTTATGATGAGGAAACGTTTGATGTACAAAATGCATCTTTTGGTAAAGAATCTAAGAAATTAGTTTTTGAGAGAACTACAAAAAGTAAGAGAGGGAATCTATAGTCTACCATTGACACTCGAGATATGTTACCTTCCAAATTATCATCTATTAATAGAGATATAGGGGATGTGCTTGATATTTCAATTGCACACATGGAAGAAGAGAATGCCCCATTGAAAGAAAGAATTAAAGAATTGGAGGAAACCCTCATGCTTCCACCTATTCTGGCTTCTTATGTTGCTATGATTCGTGCTGGAAAGGATCTTCAAGAAAAACCAGAACCAAGTTCAAGGCTCAAAGGAATTTCCAGTTTAATCACTGCCACCTGGAATTTCATTGAAAAAAATATTAAGAAAATAATGTTATTAATTGTAGAACTATGGGATATGGAAAAGACTTTTTCTTCTCTTGGTTTAAGAATTCAAAATACCAAGGAATATTTAAACTCATATTTGAAAAATGTTGAAGGGTTTTACATTGATAGAGTTGTGATGTTTACAATGAAAGTCTCAGCAATGACAGAGAAAACGAAAAATAAATAAAATATATCTTCTTTGAGCTGCATCAAACAATTGAAATCTTTTTGGATGGAATAAATTAATGTATTAAAAGGTCTGATAACTCAATTGACTGACTTATCAAGGAGGAAAAATGAATCATATTTAAAAATCCTTGATTTGGATATCATTGGAACCACCATTGAATTCCCGGACCCTAAGTATCTTTCAAACTCTATGTTCACGACTTGACAAAATTTTGAAGATAAAACTGAAGAATTAAAAAGGACATCGACTGAAAATTTTGATAACATGATGGAATTTGCAAATGGTGACATTGACAACTGGCTTGCCGAGTACACAAATAAAAATGAAGATATTGAAAATGTATTACAAAATTTATCTGTTGATATTAGGTAAATTGAAAAGGAGTTGTTTAATGTTAATATAAAACACAAAGTAACCGTTGCTCCATTAAGGGACTTTATCCAAGAATGGTTTAATACTTCAATCACCGAGATCTCTAAAATTCCAGCAGAGGTGGTTATGACTGATAATCAAACCGAAACCAACAAGAGTATAAAGGAAACAACAAGGAGGAAATAAAAGGAGAGAGCTACCATCATAGTAAGTCCATACTAATCACATGCTTATTTATTTATTAGTTTTCATCCAGTTATTATTCTTCTTTGAATAGAAAGGTATAACCGAATTCTGATAACTTTCTCTTTGTCTTCTTTCCAGGTCTTGTTGTTCGACACCCGCCCACTTTCTTCCTTCTACGTTTAAATTCTTGTATTTGTTTTATTTATGGTCTGTAGGGGCCCCAATCCCAGTCCTTTAGACAAATGCCTTTTAATTTCAAAGCATTGTAACATACTTTATTATTTCTGAGAAATCCCAGAGAACCAATTTTGGATCAATTTTGACTGTATTTTATAACTATGATCTTTGAGTATAAAGTATTTGAAATTGATCTATCATAATATTCTTTTGATCTGTACAAGCATTTACTCTATAAAATTTCTCTTATGCGTCTGAACCATCTTCTTTTATTTTTTTGTGATCATAAATCTTTATTTTCACTATGATGAATGTGGGGAAATTTTGTTTATTTTCTGAATGTGTGATGTGTGATATTCCTAGTCCATTTTTCAGGAATTTTCTTTTATAAATATTTTTCCTTTTCAACATTTTAATCTTTCTTTGAGCATAAAAGATTGGAATATCTTAAAGGTCCTATGTTATTTCTTGATCTGAAATTTATTAAGAATACCATAAGCCACACAGGAGTACCACCTCTCTAAAAACATAGGAGGATTCATATCTTCATGAGGTCATTGTTCTGGTCTCGACGAATTCAAGTGTCAACAAGTTTGTTGCAAACCCCAAGTGTGGAGCACCCAACTCCTTGGATCCACATGTAGCCTCAACACCCAAGTCTATAAAATCCAGTCAAGTTCTCTATGCCACATTGTCCATCATAAGAAGTGCATGTCTACAGATTAAGCTTCCCAAAACAACCCTATTTGCCTTTCCTTTCCAAGTTCCCTTCCATGATTCTCTTGGTTTGACCAACGAATGTGAGTTGTTAAGTTTTGTGATGCATCCAATCTATGAGAAAAGACGTCCATCATATCCATGGTGTTCCTTTCCAATGGTCTAAGGCACTCCAAAATTAACTCTTCTAGCCATCAACTTTATGTCAAGTCTATTCGTGTTTATTAGTGACCATTGAGGTGATCATGTAGTGGAGGTGCTCGAAACCATTCAGGGCTAGGAACTTACAACCTCCCCACTAAAAATCATTGGTGTCCATGACAACATTGTCGAAAACACATTGGTGTCCATGACAACATTGTCGAAAACACATTGGTGTCCATGAAAACATTGTCAAAAACACATTGGTGTCCATGACAACATTGTCGAAAACCCATTTTCCTCCAAGTCTATTGTATAGTCTCATGCATCCATCTACGATTGGATTCTCAAACCACTTTACACTATCATTGCCAGAATCACTTTTTCAATTGCTCATTGTTCATTACTTCCTTGAAAGAAGCATTTTTTCCCAACTCTATTACAGTTCTCTTGGATGCCTATGTTTTTTTTTATTCCTTCTGTTTTCAATGCAACCTAAGTGTCCATTGTTGCTACAAATGTCGTTTGTTTTTGTTGCAACTCATCCTCCACTAAGAAGGTTTTTCAACTATCCATGTGTCACATATTCCAGTATTACTATTGCTTTGGTACTTTTGGTCACTCTACCATGCTTTCATACATTTAAATTATCCAAGACTATTGCAACTTAGGAATCCCCAAGCCAAATCCCTGAGAATGTACTTCATTATTCTCAAACCAACCACTTCCCTTCGCACTTTGGTCTATCTATACAACCCTGTTGGACCAAGCATTAGGGGAAATTTGAGGTCTAAAATGGGCCTTTTGAGAGTTATAATAATAAGTAATGAGTTAGTCATTTTGTAGAGAAGGTTTATTTACAACTCACCTCTTACACTACAATCTATGTAACTATGGTTAAGTTAAATTGAAAGGATGTCTAGAAATATAATTAATAAAAACAAAAACCTATATTTATGTAAGTAAAAATTAAAGTACTTTTGGGTACATGATTTATTTTTAATAAGAAATATAGTAATCATAAGTACTACTCATATAATACATAATAATGTAGTACTTTTAAAATATAACTCATGTTATAAATCATACATTTTTTTTTTTGAATTGGGGAATATAAAGTCTGATTAATTAAAAAAATGAATACATGATTTATAACATGTGTTATACACAAATTCAAACTAATATATGCATATGTATCCATGTTATGAAACACGTATTCATATATTATTTAAAATAATATATGACTACATGAGAACCATGTATTTATATATTAGTTTATGCTGGAATATTGAGAGGGGGGGTGAATCAATATTATGCACTTTTTACCACTTTTAACCAGAATATGTAAACATCAATTCATCAATAGTTTATCACTTATGATTTCATTTAACATTTCATGAACATATAACCATAAACAATATCATTCAACAATGTATCACATCATACACAATGCACAATAGATTTTTATGTGAAAACCCAAATGGGAGAAAACCACAGAATAATTCCTTATATTTTAGAAGATTACATTCATAGGAAGCACCAACTTCCAAAGTTATCTAGCACCAACTGTAAGGAGGCTCCAACCCCCTATTTTCAGGCTCCAACCTAAAGGAAGCTACAACTCCCTGATTTCTCTAGCTCCAACTGGAAGGAAGCTGCTACCCTCTGATTTACAAGGTCCAACTTGAAGGAAGCTCCAACTCCCTGTATTCTCTGGCTCCAACTGGATGGAGGCTACAACCCCCTTTCCTTGTCCATTCCTTCCTCCCTAAAATATAAATGGAGACTCAAACTGTCACTATCTCTATCACTGTCATGGTATCTGTCATTGATATTGATATCTCATCATCAACATCGTCATCAACAAAACCAGATCCACTCATACAAATCATATGCCAAGATCACTAAGAGCATCACTCATACATATGCCCAACATCACCGACATATGCCTCAAACCATATGCCAAAAATGTGCCTCAAGCAAGTTCCATATCATCCATAATAAACCATAAACCATGTACTATAAATATACCTTAAATCATATGCCAAAAGTATCCAAGATATGCCTTAGGCATATACCATAACATCGATATATAACCCTCAAAAATTCATTTAAAGACATACCTTTAATCATGTAACAACCTGGTGCATATGATCACATACCAACAAACCTTCCTCAACTTCATCATTAAGAGAACAATACCTTTTTCAAAACTTTTACACAGATTTGCTACTCATACACTGTCAAGCCATGGATTTTTCCTCAGATCCGCTACTAATACACTATTGACTCTAGATTTTTCCTCAAATCCATGCTTTTCTCCACTGTGACCCATAGATAACCTCAAAAATCTTCTCTTTGCTCCATTTTGACTCACATATAACCTCATAAAACTCCTTTCTCTCCTTGACCTCCTTTCTCGTAGGTCATATTTTCTTTTCTAAGCTCCTCAATCCTCCTAGCACACATGCAAACCCACTTATTCTAATTCCATACCACAAAAACACACTTGCTTGGATGATGAAATGAGAGGTTCTTGATGTGTATTTATACTTTCCAAAGTGCCTCCTTTTAGGACCAACCTGTAACTTCTTGTTGCAACAACTTTTCTTCTTTAATTAATTTTGGGGCCGACTTGTAACTTCTTGTCCTTAGATCTAGGGCTTCTTGACCATACTTTGGGGCTTCATATTTAAGAGGGCATAACTTCTCCACCATGAGGAACCACAGGATGTGCCACCTACCATTGGAAACAACATGAAAAATACTATCCATCCATGAGGGTTTTGCATGTATTTGCAATGCCCTTCTTACTAGTTTTCTTCAAACACTTTCAGGATTCATGACCACGCTTTCGGGGCTTCTTGTATATTTTTTCAAAGCGTCTTCCTATGAGGGACATGCTTAAAGATAAATCATAATGGGACCACTTTGGATACTTCTTTAATTACACCCATTACTTCTAGAGACTTCTAGAATTCTTCTAGAGTTGACATCAATGACAAACAATTTTCCATTAATCTCCCCCTTTGGCATTGATGGAAACATTTATGTTCCCACTTTGACCAATGCTCCTCCTATATTTATGATTTCTCTCCCTATATTCATACTTATGATCTTTCTATCCCCCTTTGAAATCAATGGAAAATGATAACTTCCCCTGACAATTTCTCTACGCATGTCTTCTTTACAAAAATCCATGTATATCATTGTGGGGAAAAAACTAATCCTAGTTTATGTCGAAGATACTCAAATGTCTCTCTTGGGAGATTTTTGGTGAAGATATTTTCAATCTATTATTTTGTCCCAATGTACTCCAACTTTATATTCTTTTATGTAACTTGTTCCCACAGAAAGTAAAACTTGATCGAAATATGTTTGGTCTTGGAATGCATCATTGGATTCTGGGAGATACTTATAGAAATGGTATTGTCATAGAGTATAGATATGGGATCATCATATTTTACTCATATGTCTTGCAATATTTTCTTCAACCAGAGGACTTGAGTACAACATGTTGCTACTGTAATATATTTTACTTATGTTTTAGACAATGACACTAAGGACTTCTTCTTACTTAACCAAGATACTAGACAATCACCCAATTAGAAGGATGCTCCACTAGTACTTCTTTCATCATCAATGCTTCCTACCCAATTTGTGTCTGCACAGGTGACCATAGTCAACTCATTCCCTTTCAAATACCACAATCCAAACTCTGTTGTTCTTTTAATATATCTGAAGATTCTTTTTATTGCTAGAACATGAGTTTCCTTCAGTGTTGCTTGAAATATTGCAGCCTCTCCAATTGCTTGCATTACATCTAGTCTTGAGGTTGTCACATAGAGTAGGATTCCAATCATCAATCTATAGAGTCTCTTATCTACTTCCTTATATTCATCATCTTTACTCAACTTGAAATTATTCACCATAGGAGTACTTACATGTTTACAATCTTCCATTCCGAAATTCTTCAACATTTCCTTGATATACTTGGTTTGGGAAATGAAAATACCTTCATCTAGATGAGATATTTGAAGTCCCAAGAAGAACATCAACTTGTCAAGTAGTGACATTTCAAATGTATTCTACATGTCTTGGGAAAAAATCTTACTCATCATGTCATCGTCACTTCCAAAGATGATCTCATCCACATATACTTCAACGATAAGTATGTTGTCTCTGTCCACTTTTATGTAGAGATTTCTTTCTGCATTACCCTTTCTGAATCCTTGTTGTTGTAAGTACTTGTCCAATCTTGAATATTATGCTCTAGGGGTTTGTTTGAGTCCATATAGATCTTTCTTCAATATGCAAATGTAATATTCTCTCTATGATAGTATAAACCCTTATGGTTGTTCAATGTAGACTTCTTCTAATTATCCATTTAAAAATGTTGATTTTACATCCGTATGATATACTTTGATCCTTTTGGAACAAGCATAGGCCAAGATCATTCTGATTGCTTCCATTATGGAAACTGGAGAAAATTTGTCTTCAAAATATACTCCTTCAACTTGAGCATATCCTTTTCATACTAGCCTTACCTTGTTTCTGGTTACATGTCCATCTTCGTTTAGTTTGTTTCTGAACACCCATTTTGCACCAATCACATTTTTGTTCTTAGGTATTGGAACCAGTTCCCATGTCTCATTATTCTCTATTTTATTCAGTTCTTCTTCCATGGCCTTGATCCAACAATGCTCATCATTTTTGTCTTCCTCAAAGGTGTTGGGTTCAACTGTGGACAATATTTATAGGTGTCTTTGTTTTGGTGTACGTACCCGTTTGCTTCCTCTGGTTTCTATTCCTGCATTTTTATCTCCAATGATTTGTTCTGGTGGATGATTATAATGTACCCAATGATTAGGTTTCATAGAAGGTATCTGAAGATCTTGATGTTCGTTTTCTTCTTGTTCTGATTTCGGTTTCTACTCTTCTTACCGTTCTTCTTCTTCTACTACTACTTCTTCCTCTTTTATTTATTTTTTTGTTTCTTGCTCTTTTGAATTTTTTCTTTTTTCTTTGGTCTTCAACACATTTGTTTCATCGATATTTACATTGATACTTTCTACTTTTTTTTTGAGTCTTAGATTGTAGCATTTGTATGTTTTTCTTTTTCTTGAATAACCAACCAATATGCCTTTATCAACTCAACAATCAAATTTTCCAATCCTGTTATCTTCTCTTTTTATGTAACATTTCCTTCCAAATACTCTAAAGTGCTTGACATTTTTTGGTCTTCCCTTCCATAGCTCACATGAAGTCTTATCATTGTTACTTCTGAGCATTCCTCTATTCAAGATATGAATTTTTCTATGTATTTCTTGTACCCAAAAAATGTTACTCAACTTGGAATATTTCAACATGGTTTTGGCAATCTCTTGTACAATTATGTTCTTCCTTTCAACGACTCCATTTTGATGAGGTGTCCTAGTTGCTAAGAATTAACTTTTTATTACATGATCTTCACAAAAGTCCATAAATTATTTTGATGTGAACTCACCTCCATTGTTTGATCGCAAGCACTTGATTTTCAAATCCATCTCATTGAATATCGGATTGAAACATTCAAATGCCTCTGACTTTTTCTTGAGAAATATGATTGCGGTCATTCTTGTAAAATCATCAATAAGTAGCATAAAATATTGTTCACCATTCAATCCTTTTGTTCTCATTGGTCTACATAGATCAATGTGCACAATCTCCAATGGTTTTGTTGTAGAGTATTCCTTCATTCTAAACTCAATTCTTGTTTGTTTTTTGTGTAGACAGTGTTTGCACATAGTATTGGCTAGCTTTGAAATTTCAGGCATTTCTCTAACCACTTCCGTTTTGCAAATTTTCACGATATTATCAAAGTTCATGTGCCCCATTCTTTTGTGCCAAATCCAACTTTCATTTTCCTTTCCCAAGAAACATCTTTCCTTTGCAATCTCATTTAAGATGTATATGTTGTTTGGACTCCTTATTATTGTAGCCACCGATTTTCTTGATCTTTCTTTCCTTATCTCACATTTCTTTGAGTTGAATAGAAGTGTGTGTCCTTAGTCACACATTTGACTCATACTTAGAAGATTTTTCTTCATATTTTCGACAAGTAGGAGATTTTCTACCCTGGCATATTTACTTTCAAGATTGATTTTGCCTTTTCCTATCATTTTGACTAAGTTATCATTACCAAATGAAATTGATCCATCTCTTTCTTTCTTTAGAGTTACAAACATGTCCTTGTCACTTGTCATACTCTTTGAACAACCACTATCAACGTACCAATCACTTCTTATTCTTTGGGATTGTAGAGCAACAAAACATTCCTCAACATTCAGTTTATCCTGCTTCCTTTTCCATAATCTTGATGGTTCTTTCACATGACTGTTAAAATCCTTCTTTGGTTCCTTTGGAGGAACAATCAATGTGCAATATTTGGCCATGTGTCCATTTTTTTTTCATTTATAACATTCTAATTCATCACTTAATGAGCCAAAATTGTTATAGTTTATGTTATACGCTTCACGAGGATTTTTGAGATGATTAATTCTAGAGTATCCTTCATAGTTGCTTCTATTCTTAGTATAATCTCTACAGTTTATAGACTTGTGCCAAAAATTGTTAGAGGAATAAAATAAACCAAGAAAAATAGTTTGGTACCTAAGTGTAGGAGATCTTCTGAGTGGTGTTGTTCTTCTGTAATCTTCTTCTTGAGTTCTTTCCATGATTGGTTGTTGATTTTGAATTCTGGATCTTCTAGATGGTTTATTTCTTCTATAATCTTCTTCTTGAGTTATCTCCATTTCCCAATTGTTCTCCCTTGAATGCATGAATTCTTCCTTCTTGATAAGACCTCCAATGACTTCTGCATAACTCCTTTGTGTTGCTTCCCTTTATGTCTTCATGGAGCTTGAAAATTTCACAGTGTGATTTTGTTTGTATCCTAGTCCATAGTTTTCATGGTATGGCCTTTCACTGTTGATGATTTCATCCAATATTTTGGTGTTTTTCTATTGCATGTCTTTCTTCCGAAGTCCCTTCCTGAGTGAGACTATTTCTGCTTCCACTCTCTCCTTTATTTTCTCCTTTTCTTCCAACTTGGACCTTTAGCTTCATAATCGTCTGTTGATATTCAGAGTTGGGATTTTGAGAATCCTCCTTACGCTTGATTAGTTCTTCCTTGAGTGATTTTTTTTTCTTCCTTTCTCTTTTTAGTTCACTTAAGGCATTGATTAGTTCTACTTCAAGATCTACTTCACCTTATTCTTCATAATTATCTTCATAATTTTCAAATTCCAAAAAGAGTACATTTTCTGAGTCACTATCACTATCATCATCCTCATCCGATGAGGAACTGTCCTCTATTGAGTAGAGGATTTTCTTGAAAAAATTCTTTTGTTTCTTTTCTTGTCTCCTTTCTGATATTTCTGTTCTTTCTTGGGTGCTTCTTCTTCATCACTATATATATTCTTAGCATAAGGACATTTAGAATAAAAATGACCAACTCTACCACAATTAAAGAAATTTAAGGGAATATTACCTTTGTACTTGTCAGTTCCTCTTTTCAACTTCCTTACAAAGTTGGCTATTTCTTCATCTTCATCTAAATCATTTCTATAGTTGCAGTTTGACTTTGGATTTTGCTTATTATTCTTTGTCTTCTTGAATGCCTTGAAATTTTCTTCCCTCCTAGATGGATTGTCCTGCTTTGTTCTCATTTCATAAGCTGTAAATATTCCATGTAGCTTGTCCATGCTCAATGCATCAAGATATGCTCTTTATTCTAGGGATGAAATTTTAGGATCAAATGTCATTGGAAGAGATATTAGTACCTTTTGAACAATCATAGATTCTTCAATTTCTTCTCCCAATCCTTTAATAACATTCACTATTTCATCGACTCGTAGAAAATAAGATGTAATATCTTCATATTCCTTCATTTTTAGTTGTTCAAATTGACCTCTATAAGTTTGAAGCTTGGCCGATTTGACTTTGGCATCTCCTTCGTAAATATTTTAAAATTTGTCCCAAATATCCTTTGCAGAGTCACAATGCATAACCTTGACATGTACCAAATTAGTTATCCCACTCAAAATAACATTTTTATCCCTTGATTTGTTTTCATCAAGTTTATTTCCATCCTTATCTGTTGGGGGAGTGGCAGGTGCTTTGTATCCATTTACTATTGCTTTCCAAACGTCAAATCTATGTACTTACACAAATGGTTTCATGCTTATGCTCCAGAAGGAATATTTATGACCATAAAAAAATGGTATTTCATTCTTAGTGCACTCCATGATCTACCTTCCAGTGATTAGACTATTTTCTGAAGGACCCACTCTGATACCAATTGTTGGAATACTGAGAAGGGGGGGTGAATCAATATTATGCACTTTTTACCACTTTTAACCAGAATATGTAAACACCAATTCATCAACAATTTATCACTTATGTTTTTATTTAACATTTCATGAACATATAACCATAAAAAATACCATTCAAAAATGTATTACATCATACACAGTGCACAAGATATTTTTACATGGAAACCCAAATGGGAGAAAACCACATAACGCTTTCTTCTATTTCAGAAGATTACATTCATAGGAAGCACCAACTTACAAATTATCTAGCACCAACTGGAAGGAGGCTCCAACCCTCTATTTACATGCTCCAACCTGAAGGAAACTACAACTCCTTGAATTCTCCAGCTCCAACTGGAAGGAGGCTACTACCCCCTGATTTGCAAGCTCCAACCTGAAGGAAGTTCCAATTACCTATATTCTCCGACTCCAACTGGAAGGAAGATACAATCCCCTTTCCTTGAACCTTCCTTCCTCCATGAAATATAAATGGAGACTCAACCTGTCACTATTACTATCATTGTCATTGTCTTTGTCATTGATACTGATATCTCATCATCAACATCATCATAAACAAAACCAGATACACTCATACAAATCGTATGGCAAGATCACTAAGATCATCACTCATACATATTCCCAACATCACCAACATATTCCTCAAACCATATTCCAAAAATGTGCCTCAGGCAAGTTCCATATCATCCATAATAAACCATAAACCATGTACTAGAAATATACCTAAAAGCATATACCCAAACTATCCAAGATATGCCTTAAGCATATACCATAACATCAAGATATAACCCTAAAATATTCATGTAAAGGAATACCTTTAATCATGTACCAATCTGGTGCATATGATCATAGACCAACATACCTTCCTCAACTTCAACATTAAGAGAAAAATACCTTTTTCAAAACTTTTACACCGATCTACTACTCATACACTTTCAACCCGCAGATTTTTCCTTAGATTCGCTACTCATACACTATCAACTCGCAGAATTTTCCTCAAATCCGTGATTTTCTCCACTGTGACCTGTGGATAACCTCATAAATTCGCTCTTTTCACCACTGTGACTCACATATAACCTCAAAAAACTCCTTTCTCTCCTCAACCTCCTTTTTGTTGATTAAGGTTGGTTGTCATTGATGTCAACCCTTGAAGAAATCCTCGTAGCACAAAGGTTGGGTAATGGACCCAAGATTGTTTGATGTAAAGATGACTTGTTATTGTCTTGTCATGGTTGATAATAAGTAGAAATGGATGAACTCAAAAGTGGTCCCCTTATGGTGAAATCCCTCACGAGAAGACGCTTTGCGGATTGAGTTATCCTAGAAGTATGGTTAGAGAACCCATGATTATTTGTGGAATAATGAGATGAAGGTCAGTAAATTTGTCATTGAAAATATCCTATATGGATAGTACTTGGAATTCCATTTCCGGTGGTATGTGGAACGTCACATAACTCCTTACGGTTACAGAGTTATGGCCATGAGAAGTTGGAGAACCTAGGTTTGGGTAATGGACCCAAGTTTGTTTTATGGATAATGGTATGAGTTTTGATATATTTGCAGGTAATACTATTCTATATGGATGGTACATGTCATTCCATTTATGTTGGTATGTGTAACGTCACATAACTCCTCACGGTTTGAGAGTTATGG
>ML832903.1:8086-20919 GCA_009831015.1 Picea engelmannii
AGATATTGCACATGCAGTGGGAGTTGTGAGAAGGTATATGAACAATCCAGGTAAAGAACATTGGGAGGCAGTAAAGTGGATTCTCAGGTATTTGAGAGGTACTACTACACATGCATTATGTTTTGGAGTTTCAGACACTTTTCAACAGGGATATGTTGATTCAGATATGGCAGGTGATAAAGACAACAGGAGGAGCACCACATGGTATGTTTTTACTATAGGTGGAACAACAGTAAGTTGGGTTTCAAAATTGCAAAAGGTTGTTTCACTTTCAACAACAGAGGCAGAGTATGTTGCTTCTACAGAGGCTAGTAAAGAGATGATTTGGTTACAAAGGTTCATGGAGGAATTAGGAAAGAAGCAGGAGAACAACAAGTTGTGCTGTGACAGTCAGAGTGCCATTCACCTTGCAAAGAACTCAGCCTTCCATTCAAATAATAAGAATATACAGTTGAGGTACCACTTCATACGATCCACCTTGGAAGATGGACAATTGAAGCTGGAAAAGATACACACTAGCCAGAATCCTGTAGACATGTTAACAAAGAGAGTAACCAAGGAGAAACTGAGTTCTTTCTCAGTTTCAGTTGGTCTTCAAGAATGAAGATGAGAAATTTTCCAAGTCCAAGAAGGTTCAGAGTCCATCATATACAACAGCGGTGGAGTTGTTGAGATTAGTCTCCAAGTGGGAGATTGTTGGTTGTGGAGCCTGATTATCTTCCTGATTCAGAGGTTCTTGCTTTCAGCCGTGTTTATACCCCATGAAGTATTTACACCCCAGAAGTATGTACACTCTTCCACACAGGGGAGTGCAGAGGGGGGGTACCCCCTTTGCGGGGTCCGAGGGGGATATCCCCCCTGCTGTGGGGTCTGGGGGAAAGTGGGGGTTCGGGGGCGAAGCCCCCGAAGAAAAAAATTTCCTTGTAAAAGTATATTGTAATTTCATTGTAAATCTGGACCGTTCATTATAAGGTCGCAGATCTAACGGTAGAGATTATGTTAGGGTTTTTTTTTCCCTAGAAGGAAACCCTGTTTTATGAGGGAAATGTATTTACGGCTATGGATGATGGTGAATATTGTATTTTTCTGAGAGAGGAGACTGTGAGAGAAAGAAGAGGAAGTTACAGCGGGTTTTGTTGTAGGTTGTATCCCTTCATTTGTTGGATAAGAATAAAGGAAGGATCTGGCAATTTCTCTGGTGGACGTAGCCCACACTGGGTGAACCCCGTAGATCTGTGTCTCTCTTGTATTGTGCGTCTTCTGTGTTTTGTTTCTGCATTTTTTTTATTTTATTGCTCCGTGGTCCTGTTTTTCGAACATAATGGTCCTTTGTCAAGGCAGTTAAGGCTCTGTAAGTTTTATTAAATGTAGGCTTGCGAGTTCTATTAAAATTATTGGGCTCTATACTCAATATTCATACCAGTTCTGACACTGTCACATGGCCAACCGACCTCCATTCTCTCCACATTTACTCCGAGATGACAGGACGCCCTTTAGGGTCGAAGTGGGTTCACAGTTGTCATTGTTGACTTCTGCGAGGAGGCCCTATGTAACAAATCTTTGAGGTGCAGTGTATTTTCATGGTAATCGTTGCAAAGTTGTGACATACAGTGCGGTCCTTATCCCTAGTAATTTTTCTCATTATGCATTACTTTCTAGTTGTTAAATGAGAATAATGCATTTCTCGAATTCTTCTTTGGTATAGCTTCTCTGTATTATTTCCGAAGTTATCCTAAATCCTGTGGGGAAATTTCCTTTGAATTTATCTCGATTTTTGTCTCTGGTTTTGGGGGGAGTATATTCGTTCATTTTGTTTTTGTTTACGGTTTGGGAGAAAGGGTTTTGTAACCTCCCAGTTTATTTCCCTATGCCAAATCTTTTGATTGATGTCTAGACTTAAGACCTCTGCAAAGCTTTGAATAGTTCCATGATGATGTTTTTTTCTTGCAATGCCTCCAATACTACTTACAATAGTCACTACCCTAGTCGCTCTCTGTTCGATTCGGTTAAATAGTTAAAAAAAATCGTTGTAACATTAAAAATAATTATAACTACTATATGTGATTCGGTTCTGGATGGTTATGTGTGGTTTTCTAGTTCGGTATGAACAGTTTATTCCATGCTGGTGTACAGGCTGACTTAAATCTTTATGAGGAAACTACTATTGTCTATTTATGTTTTTCATTGGAATCATTGCTTGTTGTACAAGGACTTCCTCCTTGTAAAATTCTCTTTGTTTCAGTGCTTGTATAATCCACTAATGATGGGTCTTGTTTGATGCGAGGGTACCCATCAAAGAATTAATGCACCATTCACCTTCAGCCCAGGCATCTGTCCAGTTGGAAATGTGACAAGGAAAAGATGTAAAATCCATGTTGACCTGTCGAACATAAGTTAAGTAGTATCACAAAACTTCCTTACTAACCATCCTCAGTCTGTTGGTATTTTATCACTTGTATCTATGATTACCGATATTCTAAACGTTACTTCTTTCAGGGCTCTTTACTTACTCCTGGATCTCGGATACTCAGTTCCTACCATTGGCACAAAAGGTCCTCGAGTTCCCTTTGTAGTCCTTCCCAGAGTTTCCACAGTGCAAGGGCACGATCTCTTCCTAGATTTCTAGATGTTCGATATATTTTTGTTCTATTGCCTCCAATGGTTGGGATGAGGGGGTCCTCCAGTTGTATTTGTCACTTTCTGGTTTGACTACTGTGTATAAATATTATTGTACAGGACTTTATTTTAATTGAATAGTGTACTGAGTTGGGTATTTTTATCTCAATCGTTCCTCTATTTAGTCTCATCCCAAACTTTGTAATTTATTTGTCGTTACTATTGTTTAGAATGTATTCAGCTTTGAATGTTTACACGGTCCGAAATCCAGTCCAGTATGGCATAAAAGGAACTTGAAAAAAAATACTGGGGTTTATACTTATTATAATGACTCTGTTACATAGAAATTTCGTATTAAAATTAATTGAGACTATAAGACTTTTCATATGATTGTCTCATTTTTCTTTTGCGGTTGTTCATGCACATTATGATTTTGTAGTTTCCTCGTCCGGGATTTGGAAAAACATTTCTTCCTTACTCTCGACTTATGGCTCATCATAAAAGTTTGACAGTCCATTTTACTATTACTTTCTTGTATGAGTGTGTTTCTATTAGTCTAACATAATTCCTAGGATGAGTTATACTCCTTTATTGCTAAAGTTTCACAGAAGTTTCAGATAGGTGAAAGTCAAGTCCTGCGTTCCAGAATGGTCTTTGGATCCATCGACCCTTGTGCCTTTAATATTCGATTGCAGATAAGCGTTTGACATAGTTAGGTTTTGTTCAACATTAATTCCAATCATTTAAGGCATAATTGACTAGATCTAATCATTTCCGATCTACCACTAATTCCTTACTGATATATATATATGTGTGTGTGTGTGTGTGTATTTACTACAATTCTACTGTAATGGAGTCTTGAAATTTCCAGAATTATTTTCATACGTAGATATATATATATATATCGTTCCCTGAATATGTTTTAGCTAGTTCACTTCAATTTCAATGTATCGCTTGTACAGAACTCCCATTGCATAATGTATATATGTTTGTAATATAACTGTACATGTTCTATTTGCATATCAAAATAATTTCAGTGTTGCGGTATGTATTTTCCTTGAAAATTGAACTTGTGGGTTCATTAATGGAGACTCATATATACTACAGTCACCAACAGGAAATACAATTCGTCATAGATATTGGTATTCTTGACTTAATCACATCATGCAAACAATTAAATTTTTCTTACTCAACAAAATTAATTAAAAAAAACAAGGGGCAGTCGGTAGTCTATACTATTATGAGAATAGTAACCTCTACAGAACTCGTCTTACTTAGTAGATACATACAATGTCCTTAGTATTTACACAATACATCGTCTAAATAAAACAAATACATTCCTAGTTAATGATTAGGAAGTATTTGGTAGGTCTTTCCTCACCGCAACATTCGACTAGAAATTCATTCATAGAAGTAAACAACTTGCAAAATATAACATTTAACTAGAGAGAGGTAGAATAGCATATTTGAATCAAGTTGCGGGAAGACAAAGGGAACAACCACGTTCCTCCCAACCATAGAATAGGGAAGCCAAAATCACTTGCCCGATTCACCCCCTAGCCTAACCACGAATCCATGAGGGCGAACTTGAAATCTCCTCTACAACAATGTCCTTCAATTCCATCAGATATGTCTTGCCTCACACTCACATAGTGTTCATAACAGCAAGGAAAAAAAATCAATAGTCTCATTTCCCAACATACTTGGCAGCATCCTGCCTCCTCACATATGTTATTTATCAATTTGCCTAGGTCTTTTCCCTCTCTTGAGAGTTTTCACAGCTTTCTAAATCCTTGATTTTCAGGGGCTGCCAATGGCCAAATCACTGATTTTCCACTTGTAACAATCAGTCTAGAGGTACTTCCAACATGTTCCCCACTCACGGAGTCATGGTCAGCTAAATTTAACATGGATGTTTCATTTGTCCTCCTACCATCAATATAAAATATTTTGTTTTCATACAAGTGTCATAGTCAAATAGTTAGTTGGGTCAAATCAGGTCTCTTGTCCAATCATAATAATTAATTACAATTATCAAATTCAAAATTCGGAATAGCCATAAATGACAAAAAATTTCGAAATTCAAATTTACTAAAAACAAAATAAATTTCCAACAAATTTAAATTTCAAAAATATTTTATTTTTGGAGATGTCACTATATATATATATATATATATATATATAATATATTGTTATATGTATTAATTTAAATAAAGAGAAAAACTATAATTTTAGTAATTTATTTATATAAAAGAATTATATAATTATTTTTCAAGTAGATTTTGATTTTTTTTTTTTAGTGAAATCTAGCATGTCTAGTGACATCTCTTATTATTTACTATTACTATTATGTCTCTCACTCAAATAAAATCTATATTTTATAAAATCTATATTTAAAATAGGTAAGTTAACATATTAAAAATACACTTTATCACTAAATATTCTACACATTGAAATAAATTTTGAATTTTTGATATTATTATAAATATATATTTTTTAATTAACACAATAAATATTTTTATTTTTTAAATAACGAATAAAATATCTAACTTATACATATTCAGTGTTCTGTAATTTTTTGGGTTTCTATCTATATTTAAAAATCTTAAAAAATGCTAAAATATTTATTAAATAATCGTTTTAGAGTTTTTATCTATATTTATAAATCTTAAAAAATATTATGAATATTTATTTAATAATCTTTAAATATTATTGAGAAAGTACATGAAATTGTTTATAGAGCCATTTCAAATGAGTAAGACTTCACACTCAGTTTTGCAAACTCTTATTTTGTTATTCAACTCTCACGTTAAGATGAATGATTTGTTTTTCTGCGCACACGTGAGATTAACTTACAACTAAACATATGGCATGACATAATTAAACATTTCTATACTTTCGAATATTTACACAAACCCACAACTTGTAAATTTCTCACGGTTCCTCAATGAATAAAGAAACTATATGCAGATATCTCTCTTTTAAATAGTCGAACATACGTATACTTTATCCGCAACATGTAGATTGTTACCATTTACCAAATAAATAGGAAAGAACTTGTAGATTCTCAAGCTTGGATGGACTTTTAGAAATGACGTCCAAAAGTGGTTGGAGGATTGTTTTATCAAGAACCCTTTCCAAAGGAACTCATAAAAATGTAATTGTAATTAAAAAAGGATACATTAAACTAAGGTTGTATGACAAGGCAAGACAATGATACTTATATTTGTAAAAAGATAATTCATATAATAAAAATTAATATTATTAGTATTTATGAAAATAAGACAATAATAAGAATAAAGTAAAAACAAATAACAACATTTGACATAATTTTTTTTGTTAAAAAAAAAAAGTAAAGTGTTTAATGTAAAGTAAAACTTAGTAAATAAGTGAAATGTTTGATAAGGATGTTAGCGTATGTGGGAAGTAATGCAAAAAAATTGCATTAAGATTGTATAGCATGAAAATTTGCAAAATAAACAAAAAGGTAAAGTATTTAATGTGGAGTAAAACATAATAAATAAGTGAAATTTTCAATAGGTAGTTTAGCATATCCAGGAATTGTAAATAAGTGAAGTGTTCAATGGGGAAATTAGCATATTCTAGAAACAATATAAAGTGTTTGAATCTTAAGATGAGGAAGAACCAATGAAAAGTATTGGAAAGTTAGAATTCTTGGCACAAGAGATGAATAGTGAAACATAATATACTAAATGAAAAAGTAAGATAGCCTTCATGTTACATTGAATTTTTCCCCATCAACTTGTAAAAGTTGATAAGTTGATAACCAACAAACATTAACACGCTTTTTAGATTTGTCAATGCTTTTGAGTATACTCATTTATTAAAAAGTAAGTATATAAAGTGAACAAAATGCATCTATGCATATACTTAACTTAAAAATTATTGTCATATATATATATATATACCAACTATTTGTATATATATATATATATTTGACACTATGCTAAAAAAAAAACTTATGTATGATTACAAGACATAGATACTCACATTGTATTGTATGTGTAAGAGTGAAATTAATTTATAAAAGAAACTCAAGGTTTGGCATCACTTCTAGAGATTATCATTATTACTTCTAAGCTAAGTTCTATAAATTTTCTAAGATACACACTATTCCGAGTGATTTAATTATTAAAAATAATTACCTTTTACAAGGAACATTATTGTTTTGATCTTTTTTTTCCTTTGGAGTTATTCAAATAAAGATGAATCTAGGTAACCCCTAACTTATTATAATCCCACTTATCTTGTATTTAGAGAAAACCATTTTGTTTAACTTATGCTATGTATATGTAAGTTTGAACTTACATTCTTGAGTTGACATTTGAAACAAACCCCTACGAGTTGTCATGACCTCCCGATCTAGGATTGAATATCCCAAGATTCAAAGTGGCTCACGGGTCCTTGCAGAACCCTTGAACTTTGTAAAACAGGCCCTTCACCACACACTGCACGAAATTTATTTTTCGTGAGGGTCATTTTCCTTCTATGAATTTGTACACATGACTACATGATAAACCCATGAAATCATATGGAAGGTGCTACGAAACTCTGGAACTCTGTGAGAATTAACTCCAAACAACTATCTGCTTAAATGTGCCAGAGTCTTTACCGACTGAATCCAGTCATAAAGTGACTTGACCAGTGGGTGTAGGTCCTTACACTTTCCTACCACTTCATCAACATTGGTGGCAAGACTCAATTGGATGGTGGACCTTGATCCACCTCCCTTGCCTGATATATGGTTGTAAATGGCTTCAGGGCTCTGGGCTTCACATTTTTTTTCACTCCACACAACAATGACCAAATCACCTGGAGTGTCAAATTGTCAGATGTATTGGGGATCTAATGACTCTCACTTTCCTACAATCAACAATTTACAATCACTCCAGAAGTCCAGTGCTCTGAGGTTCATTCACTTCAAACAACCACAACTAATTCTTGAATGGTCGAACCTTCAAATTGTTGAAAGGCTCAAGGATCTATGGTTAACACTTCACCAAATCTATGGATGAGATTTAACTCTGGGATTCATGGATTCAGGCCTCCGTGCCTCTCAACCATAGTTAATTGTCCCCAAATCGTCGAAGTAACGAAATATGAAGGAATTGTGGCTTAACAAATGTGCTCTTCTAATTAATCAAACAATTAAGAGGGAATCCTACTACTTACAATTAGATCTCATCCACATGTTCTTAAGAAAACGGGTTTTACACTCCTTGAGTCCCCTCTTGGAAATTTGCACATGATATTTCTCCTGAGCTTCATCCACTTGATGAAATGAAACTTAGCAGACACTTGCACATCTCCCCTAATATTTGACCCTTAGAATTTTATGGGCCCACACACTACTTGTGCTAATTCTCCCGAGCTTTGTACTTTTTAAAATTTCCCTGTGCCCTCCTTGTACTCACTTTGTGCATAATTGCACTATCCCTCCTGATCTTCTGAACCTATAAAAGGATCATCTTTCGCACACCTTGCATTCAAAGTGTGCACTCCTTGCATGAAGACTACCAGAAGATAAACAATTCAAACTTAAAACCAAATTAAAAAACTCATTCAATAAAACAAACAACAACTATACACATGCATAAGTGAAATAATGTTATCTCTATTAGATTTAGGTTAAAACAAACAAGTTGTAGTCTCCTCTTTGTAGGTTGAGAGTATTTCTCTTCTATTGCTCCCAAAAAGTTACTTACTCCATAAATTCCATTGATTTATACCTGAAATACTACTACTTATAACACTCACTAAGTGTAAAACCAACCCATTAAAATTATTTCGTTATCATTTCCTTTTTTTGTAAATTATATTATTTCATCATCGAATTATTCACTGTGTAGTTAGTGTTTAGATAAATTATATTTCTTTAAATTTGCAAGAATATATTCTCTGCATGAATTCGATATATACACTGCTAATGATGTGTCCTTTCTTTGTGTGAGGAACCCATCAGGAAATTCTTGTTCACCTTCTCCATACTCAAGGTATCAATCTCTTCGAGGGTCGATCTCCTCGTCTGTGTACTCCACACAAATACTATTGATTAAGGTTGGTTGTCATTGATGTCAACCCTTGAAGAAAGCCCCGTAGCACAAAGGCTTGGTTAATGGACCCAATATTTTTTGATGTAAATATGAATCATTATTGTTTTTTCATGGTTGATAAGAAGTAAATATGGATGAACTCGAAAGTGGTCCTCTTATGGTGAAAGCCTTCACGGGAAGATGTTTTGTGGAGTAAGAGAGCCCATGCTTAATTGTGGAATAATGAGATGAAGGAAAGTGATTTTGTTAAGGAAAATATCCTATATGGATAGTTCTTGTCATTTCATTTCTGGTGGTATGTGGAAATTCACATAATTCCTCACGGTTAGAGAGTTATGGCCATGAGAAGTTGGAGAGCCCAGGTTTGGGTAATGGACCCAAGTTTTTTTGACGGGTAACGGTATGAGTTATGATATATTTTCAGATAATACTATTCTATATTGATAGTACATGTCATGCCATTTCTGGTGGTATGTAGAACGTCACATAACTCCTCACGGTTTGAGAGTTATGGACTTACGAAGTTGGAGGACCCTCATATGTCATCTAGAAGCCCCAAAAGGTCAAAGTAATCAAAGTGTTTTAAGAGATTTTAAAAGGTAAATAATAAAGTGAAGTGATGAGTGTATTATAATTCAAAATGAATACAAAATAAATTATTTCAATAATAAATTTAATTGAAAAATTAGAAGTGGACCCAACCCTAAAATAAAGAAAGTGGGCCAAGTGACTTAAAAGATGTTTTTAAGGAATCTACTTGGAGAGTATAAATAAGGGGAAAGGCTCTCTCATTTGAATCACACTTCAGAATATTGAATATATATATGTGTCTAAGGTAACCAAGTATATATAAATAGGAATTCTGAGTGAAGGTGACGAAAAGAAGGCCGAAATGCAAGGAAGGATAAATTCTTTTGATGGTGCTTTCTAAGGTATGTTATTTACAGGTCATCTATCCATTTTTGCTATAAATTCTTTTCTATAATGAATCAGATCGTGAAATTGCTATGCAAATGAGAAAACATATCCAAGTATCTATCGTAAATAATTCATCTTGTGGTTTGTTGTATTTTTGGAGTTACACTTCATGGAAAATAGAGTTTGTGGCCAGTCCTGAAACTAGTCAAAATCAGGTGTTTCAGGTAAAAATGTTATAACTTATTCGTAACAGATCCAAATTCAAAGAAACCAAATGTGTTAGTTAGGGCACAGTCTATAATATGTTGTGTAACATTTTTAGATCAATTCATCAAATATTTTGTGTAGGGAAATCTCTACAAGGTCTCTCTCTAGAATGAGCCAGAATTCAGCAAGGTATGTCACTTTTGTTATAACTCCTTTTATGAGAGGTTCCAAGAAGTGAAAATTGGAGGAATTTCATAAAACACATTTAGGAACAATGTGTATCAGTTTCAAATATTTATACATTATAGGTTCAAAGTTATGATTACTTCAAGTTAGGTGTGTTGACTAATCCAAAACTAGGCATGTGAGACTAAAGAAAAGTTTGATGAAAATGCTAGTCTCTTGTTTTTAAAGTTAAGAAAGGTTTGCAGGAATGTGATCATATACACTAGATCTATTAAAGAGCTACAAATCAGTTTTGGATGATGAAATTGATGAGGGCTTTTGGTTGTGGTACATGTTGAGTACATGGTTGAGACAAGTAGTTGATGAGTTGACGCACATACATGAGGTGTATAGTTCATGATGTTGGTACATATTGATGAGTCATAGTTGATGAGTAGTTGACACATGATTGGTACATACTTGGTACATGGTTGGATGCACTTGTTTATGGTACAGGTTGGTGCATGGATTATGCACTTGTTTATGGTACAGGTTGATTACAGGTTGAGGTATAGGTTGATGCATGGTTGATGCATGGTTCAGATTTATTGGTATAGGTTTACAACAGTATATCTCACAGTGATAGTGTTACAGTGGTTCCATCATTATACTTTTACTTCAAGGTGTAGGACGAGGCAAGGATAGGTGGTTGTAGCCACCTTCCAGTTGTAGCCAGAGAACATAGGGGGTTGTAGCCTCCTTTTGGTTGTAGCCAGAGAATTGGGGAGTTGGATCTTCCCTCACATTGTAGCATGAGAAACTAGGGGGTTGGAGCCTCCTTTCAGTTGCAGCTGGAAAACAAAGGAAGTTGGTGCTTCCAATGAATGTAATCCTTCAAGACATATAAGAAAAATCATTCTGTGGTTTTCTCCCAATTTGGGTTTCCACATAAAACACTGGTTTACTGTGTATGTGTGTGATTTTTTATTTCTTACTCCTCATTATTGGATAATAATTCTATATGGATATAACATTTGAAGAAAAATGATTATAATTACGCTATTATTGATTCACCCCCTCTCTTAGTAATCCAACAATTGGTATCAGAGCAGGTTCCTTCAGAAATCGGTTTAACCACTGAAAGGTAGATCATGGAGAGTACCAACTCGTATAAAAATGGAATACCATAGTTTTATGGACAAAAGTATTATTTTTGGAGCATAAGGATGAAGACATATATGCAGGCACATGGATTTAAAGTTTGGAAATAAATTGTAGATGGATACATAGCACCAACAATTCCACCAACAAATGACAAAGCAGTGAAACTAGGTGAGAATAATTCCAAAGCCATAAATGCACTTTTGAATGGTCTCAGTGATACGGTATTCACCAAAGTTGCACATTGTAAATATGCTTAAGAGATTTGGGACAAGCTTCGAAATATTTATGAAGGAGATTCAAAATTCAAAGCAACAAAGCTTTAAACTTACAGAGGTCAGTTCGAACAACTAAAAATGAAGGAAGATGAATATATCGTAGCCTACTTCTTACGAGTCGAAGAAACAATAAATGCAATCATAGGATTGGGAGAAGAAATCGAAGAATCTGTAATTGTTCAAAAGGTACTAAGATCTCTTCCTATGAGATTCAACCCTAAGATATCAACACTAGAAGAAAGATCATATCTAAACTAAATAAGCATGGACGAACTGCATGGAATCTTCACAACATATGAGATGAGAACTGAACAGGAAAATCCAGATGTAAAAGAACCAACATTCAAAGCATCCAAAAGATAAAATCAAAAGAAAAAGGATCAAGAATAATATAGCAATAGTAGCGATGTCTTGGAAGATGATGAAGAAGTGGCCAACTTCATCAAAAGACTGAACAAAGGAACCAATGATAGGTACAGAGGTAAGCTTCCTTTAATTTGTTTTAATTGTGATGATATGGGTCATTTTTCTAACAAATTTCCTCATAAGAAAAAGAGAAATGATGAAGGTTACTCAAAAGGAAGAAAAACATATAAAGGTAAAGGAACTACAAAGAAATTTTTCAAGAAAATATTTTGCACCAAAGAAGACATCTCATCATTAGATGAAGATGAAGTCAGTGACAGTGAAACAGGGAGAGTTCTATTCATGGTAGTAGAAGACTCTGATAAAGAAGACTTCAAAGAAGAATATGAAGAAGCATATGAAGAAGAAATTGAAGAGGCAGAAGTTGACTTTCGAGAAGAATTAATGAGTGCCATAGAAGTTATCAGAAGAGAAAAGAAGAAAAACAAGAAACTACAAGCAGGACTAGATAATAAAAAAGACACTCAAGAACTAGAACAAATGATCACAAAATTGAAGGTTCAAATAGAACAAGATAAAAGAATTGAAGAAGCACTCAAAGAATAGCTAGAAGGAAAGGACGGGATCATTGGAAACCTGGAAGCAAAGATTGTCACACTAAGAAATGATATTCAAAAGAAAAATATGCAGAATAGATCAAAAGTTCTGGATGACATTATCAGCAGTCAAAAATCTTATCTTGAAAAGTCCGAACTTGGATACAATCAGACAGAAAAGGGATCAAGCTCCAAAACAGCAGAGCAAGAAACAAATCCAAAAATTTATGCAGAAACAATCAAAGGGGATAAAAAGATATACAAGGAAGATTACAGGGACACTCCTCCACCGAGAAGATTCATATTTCAGAATCAACCATAGATAGACAGGCCTCAAAAACAAGAAGGATTCATAAGAGCACCTCCTTTCATAAGATCTTCAACTACCAGGTATCAAACTATATTTTTTGGTTTATGTTATGCGTGTAATAATTTTGGACATAAAGATGTAA
>ML832903.1:45788-57049 GCA_009831015.1 Picea engelmannii
TATATATTGTTGGCATGTTTACAGGCAGAGTGTGCTTGTCATTGATGGTAAGAACAACAACAACGATGGCATGTCTACAGGCAAGAACAACAACAACAATAACATGCTTATAGTTACTGATGGCAAGAACAACAATGATCATGGTATGGTTACAGGCAAGAACAGTAGCGACGTTGGTAGGTTTATAGTTGGGAGACAACAATGGAAAACATGAAAGCAAGGAATATCAGCAGTGATGATGGAATAGATAGTGATGGAAAACAAGAAAGCAAGGAATATCAGTAGCGATGATGGCATGGAAATATCAGAAGCATAAGAATGAAAAGAAAAAATGATCGTTGGATCCCATTCATAATTCTTGATGACCGTCAGATATGAATCCAGACTGGAGGAGCACAAAGATGGAGGACAGATCTTAGGTGTTATATCTGAGCACAAGGTCCGACCATCGTTGGATCTAGGAGAACCTGCACGTTCTTTAAAGTGCTAGGAGAAGCGGGCTTACAAAATCTCGAAAGCAGGAGGACCATCCATCTTCGGGTAGGACACGTGGTCACAGATCACCATTTCACCAACTGGAATGTCAAAGGAAGGAGGTGCTCTAACCCCTCGAACTCACGATATGCGATATTGCGAAATGATTCTGGCCATTGAAGCCAGAGGACACATGGCGAGAAATTGGCATGTCGCTGACTGAAAGGTCAAGGGAAGGAGGTGCCCTAACCTATCGAAATCACAATATGTGAAATCATGATATAATCTCAACTGTTGGGTTGAGGAAAAATCTAGACCGTCGATCCAAGAAGGATACGTGGTGAAATATCATCCTTTTGTTGACTGGAAATTCAAAGGAATGGGGTTCCCTAACCTCTCGAACGAAATAATTATAGTCGTTGGATCAAGGAAAAATATGGATCCTCAGATCTGGGAGGTAGATCATGACAGAACACGTTAGCAAGGATATGTGGCAACCAACATCAACAAGGAAACATGGCGCGATCAGACAACAACAAGTGCCAAGATGATTCGGCATTTCAAGAACCTAGAAATCACAATTCTGAGTGACACGTGGCAGCCACATGGACCACAACATGCCATCGAGTGACGTCATTCTAGGAGTTTAGTTTTTGGAGTTTTAGTATCAACACTCCTTGGAATTCTCGAAAGCTGAAGTTACGGAGTGGAGGATAGCCATCCGATCACCATGGATCATGGACCATTGATCTGAAAAGAGAAGTGCTCAAATGATTAGTGAGTGGACACATGTTCTGGCCACATTGTCGAGAGTTGGACGAAGGTGCTAACAACCAAGCTCTATTTCAGAGTTCGTGACATGGAGAGTCGATATGTGAAAGGGAAAGGAGAGAGGTTGGGTGGAAGACACATGTCAGAAGTTGGTGAAGGTGGTAAACGGAGGAGGAAGCGGTAAGAGGTTTAGGAGGGGACTATACAAAACCGCCTCATTCTGGACCCCCCCCCTCTCATTAAAGGAAAAAAGGTGGAGGGGGTCCGTAATCGAATCTCAACCGTAGATCTAAGCGCTCCAATATTGGCTACTCAGACTTTTGTGGTCCAATTCCGGACCACACCCCCTTCATTAAAGGCAGAATAGCGAGGGGGGTCCAGAATCGAATCTCAACCATAGATATAGACGTGCAAATTCTTGCTACCCGAATCAATCTGTTGTTTATCGGAATGCCTCATCATAGGATTCCTGAAATCGTGAGTTACGAAAGTAGTTGGTCACAGCCGGTGGTAACGAGAAGGGAAGGAGCAAGTCCAGCTAAGGTCCTTTTCAGGGTTTTAGAGATCGCGACTTGGGCCTCACAACAAGAATTCACGATATGCAAAATCGCAAAATGCGTTTTTGATTAGGCCTGTGATCACATCCAAAGTCACATTGTCAAAGGTTTAAGGGGAGAGCTAACATGCAGATAAGCTCCATTTTCATAGATCGCAACTTAGACTGTCGAGACCCTTCGACACACAATTGACGAAATGTGAATCATGAAAGCACCTTCCAAACATGCATTTGGTCACCATCTGAGGACACATGTGAAAGGTACCAAAGGCATAAGGCCGCATAAGTTCTCACTATAATTGCAATAAACCTCTGATGGTTACTGCCAGAGAACTCGAAGAGACTTCAGGGTGATTGGAAGAACAAAGTGATTGCATCTGCCATAGAATTTGAGGAGTTGTAGGGTCACTGCCAGAGGAGACGAAGAGTCTCAGTATAACATCTAGTGATGATGAAGAGATTTGGTAATGACATATAAAATGAAGAGCCTCGACTTCTAGAGAGGATAAGGAATCTCATCATAACGACCACTGATGATGAGCTCACAGGCGACAAAACTTCCAAAGAAGATGAAAATTTGCTATGATGATCATGAGATGACTTTAGGTGAGAAAGGAATGCATGATTGTGAGGGGACATATTCGAATGTTGAGCTACGCATGAGAAAGGAGGAGTTACAGTGAATAACCTGTGGGGTTGAACAGTGTCACTGTAAAGTGCATGTACACGAATTGTGCATAGAGGAGGCAGAAGATGCACAAAGAGCATAAAAATGCAGCACATAGAAGAGATTGTCATGACTATGGTGGAGTGGGATGCATGCGTGTAGAAGCATGATGTGTAGTAGCTGAAGTATAGAAGGAAGGAAGAACAAAGATGCATATTGGAAGAAAAAGAGAAAGCCGAGGTGATGATGCAGAGAAAAAGAAGAAGATCATAAATGTCAAGAGGATGCAAGCAGGAAGACACTGATGCACGCAGAGAAGGGCAGTGTAACAGAACAATGATGAGATTGGTAAGCCATTGATGAAAATTATATCAGTGTAATAAGTTTCAGTAGCAAAGTTTCATAATCAGGGTGGTAGGGAGGTGCTAGGGAGGATTGTTATCCTCATAGGTTCAAGTGGGTGCTTGAACAAAGGGAGTTGTAGCTTCCATATGGTTGCAGCCAGAGAAACTAGGGTGGCAGGGTGGTGCAAGGGAGAACAATTGTTCTCTATTATATAGGTTGGTGCCTGCGTGACTGGAAGTTGGTGCTGGAACACTTAGGGAGTTGTTTCTTCCTTCTAGTATGTGCTAGAGAAACCAGGTAGTAGGTGATTCCTTCTAGTGGGTGCTAGAGAAACCGGGGAGTTGGTGCTTCCTTATAGTAGGTGCTAGAGAAAATAGAGAGTTGGTTCTCTCAGTAAGTTGCAACTTGCAAAACAGAATTTGTAGCCTCACAATGAGTTGGAGCTCATAAGTATGATAATGTACATAATGTAAAGATTACTTATGATATAAAGAAGAAGAGGTTTTTAACCTTTATGGGTTTCCTCAGGAAATATCTGTCTCTGTGTATTTCATGTGTGTGAATGATGTTGAATGTTCTATTTCTTACTTCCTTGCATTATTGTGATTGTCATGAAGTGCTCTGTAAAGAGTTTAAAATGATCATGATTTTTTAAGCTCAGTGATGCAGGAGCATCTCTCCATGTCAGCCATCCAGCCAGCGAGCCACGTCGAGCGTATGTATTCAAAAATAAAGAGAGAGGCACAACCTCATTTGAATTTGAAATTGAATGTAATTAATGTTTTAAGCTGGTGAGCTGTAGAGCCATGCCTTTGTGCAGGCATAGAGTAGATCGGCCTTTAATGTGTGTAATGGCTGAGATCTAGATCCGATTCTAGACTAGACAACCCATTCAATGTAATTGAATAGGGTAGGTAGATTTGGAGGGAAGAGCTCGAAGAGCCCCCTCAGGTAAAAGAGATTTTAGTATCTCATTTTGTAAGTAAGTAGAGAGGATAGATGAGCTGAGTTTAGAAGAGCCAAAGAGAGCTCAGGAACACCATTGTAATTACAGGCATTTTCCATTGTTAATATAATAGAGTAGTTTCTCCTGCATTTCTGTGTTGAATGGATGTCTGTGTGTGTTCTTTCATATGTTGTGAATGTATGTGTGTTATATTGGCATTTGTAGTAGTGTGTTTGACTTCCAGGGTGAAGGTCTTCGAGTTTCATGTGAGGATGGCGTGACAGAGTACTGCGGTCTCTGAATACTGGTGCACTGAGGATGCACTTATGAACATTTTGGGTTCAGACAAAGGCATGCTGAGGCACAAGAGTTGGAGTCAACAACTCAGGAGAAAGAAATCAAGGTTACTGAATACCTTGGAGGCAAGGCTATGTAAGAGAGACACAGTTGCAGATAGAATTCTGCTGTGGATTCTGTAAAGGCTCTGCCAGGTGGGCATTTAGCAGGTGCAAGGAGTGCACAGAAGAAGAACTCTGTTGTGAGTTCAAAAGACAGAATCTCTGAGGAGTTCTGTAGAGCTTTACCAAGTGGGCATTGAGCGTATGCATTGCGGTGCATTTGAGGAAGAACTCCGCTGAGAGTTTGAAGGAGGAACATAATCACTAAGGATTCTGAGAACTTTACCAGGAGGGCATTGAGCAGGTGCAAAGGGTGAACAGAAGGGAAAGAATTGTTGAACATTCTGTGGAGAAGATACTCCGCCAGGAGGGCGTCGAGGAAGTGTGAAGATAGGCATAAAAGTGAAGAGAACTCTTTGAGTTCTAGAACTTAGAGGAAGAATCCACTGAGGGGTCTTTGTTGGGTTATTGAATACCCAGAAGGCTCAACAAGAGGTTTCTTGAGTGAAGGACATCCTGGAAGGCATCAATTTCTCCATCTGAGGGAGAACAAGGAAAAAATCCCTTAGGGGTCTGAGTGTTTGTAAAAGCTCAGGATGGATAGCACCAGTGAGTGCATCTGAAGACTCTGTAAGGAGTGCAGGATTTGGGAGAATCCTTTGAGGATTCAAAGACAAAAGCTCAGGAAGGGAAGCGTTATCATAGACACAACATAACTCACAGTCGTGGAGTTCGCGGAGACGAAGCAAAGCTCGAGGCCTTTGAGAACGTGAAATTATTCCAAGTCTGGGAAGAAAGTGAAGAAGCTCAAGAGAGCACAACAACCATCAGATTGGATGGAGGAAGAGATCTGGATCGTTGATTTCCACATCCAGGAGGAGCTCAGGAGGAGCCTACAGAAGGAGGAGACCGTCAGCCGTCGTATCTCACTCAGAAAGCCTGTAATCCGTTGGATCGGGAGAAGATGCTCGGAGTTTAGCCTCTAGAGTGAGTGCACGAGGATAAAGGATATGCGCTGTCAGATCTGGAGCAGGTACCCGATAGTCGTCAAATTGGATAGGAGTTGCATGAGGTTTAGCCATCGGGATAACAGTCATCGACAAATTGAGATTCTCGAGGACAAGAGAATCGAGACATTCCAAGTCCCGAAACCCCGAAAGGATCTGGACCGTCCGTTGGTGGGGACACGTGGCAGAGATCGAGCGCCCATCGGTACTTTGGCGCATCGGGAAATTGGCATTCCCGTGGACAAGAGATCGGGGAAATTCAGGTTGAAAACCCCGACATAATATGAGCCATCCGTTTAGGGGGACAGGTGTCAGAGATCCAGAGAGAGTCGGGATATTGGCCATCGAGAAATCGGAGTTCCTAAGGAAAAGAAAATTGGGGCATTGAAAGTCTTGAAATCCTTGGGGAATCGAGACCGTCCATCAGAAGGGACGCATGGAGGAGATCGACGTCATCAGGAAAAGACCCGACAAGGAAGCCGTCCATCGGTGTTTGGTTCATCGGGATATCGAAGATCCCGTTGACAAGTTGTTTGTGCACTTTGGAATCATGAAACGCGATACCTCGATCAGTGGGGGCCAACTGTCAGCACATTAGGGCTGAGGAAAGAGCCATAATGGAAGCCAGTTGTCAGTGCAACGAAGCATTGTGATTCGAGGAGTCGCAAATCCCGTAGGCATACACATTTAGGCATTTGAAACCCCGTAACCCTGATAGGGATAAGGTTGTGGTCACAGAGTAATGGTCACGTGGACCCGAGGCTGAGCTAGGAGGGCTAGCTAAAGTTAAAGCACGTTGGGAATCAGAGGTTTAGGGATCCAGGGGACGATTGCATTTTGACATCGAAAACCCCGAAACCCTGACAGAAGTATATGGCTGCGGTCATATAGGATAAGGTCACGTGGACCAAGGGCTTGGCCTGGAGGGTTAACGAAAAAGAGCCCATCGGGAATTTGAACCCAAAAACCCCTAGCCAGAGGGGCTAAGGCCAGACAGAGAGCTCATCAGTGATCGGGGATTCGAGAGTGTTCAAACTCTCGACAGAGGAAAATCCCAAACCCTGAACCCTGAAACAGAGTCGAGGACAACCACGATTAGGTGTAGAGGCCGTGACGGGGAATTAAAGGACTTGTGGATCAGGTTTTGTAGCAGTGATTTCCGAGGGAATCCAAAGAGCTAAGTCAGCTCATGTGAGAATTTGAACGATCCTTAAGACCAGGAGGTCAGGCGCAGAAACACTGCAGGGTATGTAGGAGCATCACACCATCAAGTGGTACCAGAACTTGAATATTGCTTGTATATTTCAAGAAGGATGAGGCAGGAAGAGGTACAAAGTACTCTAATACACATCAAGTGGTATCAGAGAAGGATTTTCATCTGTATATTTTAGGTGAAAGAAGACAGAGCATTGGAGACTCTGTAAGGATTGTTTGCAGGTAGGCAACGATCAAAGAAGGAAGTCAGGGAGACTGTAGGATGATGAAGATGGTAGAACTCTTAGTGCAGAGTGACAGCAGGACTACTAAGAAAGCAGGAAAAGGAAGCAACATGGCTACTAAAGGCTGTAGGTATGCTGGGAGGAGAGAGCTATGGAGCCAAGAGGACATGGATGAAGAGCTTGCTGATATAAGAGTAGATATAGAGAGGCTCGAGTTAAATATGTGGCAAGATAAGAAGCCGAGATGGATGCGTGAATGGCCCATGAAGGAATCCAAAAGAAAAATGGTCAGTCAAGGAGTTGATGGTCATATGACAGTGGAGGTTGTTAACAGGATGGTTGAGGTATGTAAACCAGAGACTGGGAGAGGTCTCGATGATGAAGAATTTGAATTGGGATCAGCTGAGGATCTCAAGAGCTTCCATGAGGGCAGAGAGGAAATTCCCAATTTCCAGGTGGGAAACGGGTTGAGATCGCTGCGAGGTCTCACGGACTGTCAGGAGGACAGCTAGGGAATTTCACATTGCCAGCTGGGCAATGAAAAGAGGTCACTGCGGGATCTCGAAGACTGCCAGGAGGGCAGCGGAAACATCTTAAACTGCTAGATGGGTAGAGATGAAAATATGAAACTGTATGAAGGTCTCATGGACTCAGATAAGAGCTCAATTCAGTAAGAAGTGATGATGAAGATGGGATCGGTTGATCTCATAGTCTGCCAGGAGAGCAGCGGAAGCATCCCATTTTTCTAGGTGGGCAGAGATGAGCAACTGAATTTGGATCAACCTGAGAAGTTGATCGAACAGATGAGACTGTCGGAGGGTCCCATAAATTCAGAGATGGAAGTAGATCAACAGGAGCAACTAACAGAGGAGGAAGATATGGATGATCTTATGATGATTGGGGGAATTGAAATCTTCCTACCATTTGCCCAGGAGGAGGCAGAAGTTGGTTTTGTAGATGCAGCAACGACAGAAGAAAATTCACAACTATTGATGACTGTCAGGAAGGAAGAGGAATTGGAGCAGGTGTTTGAGACTGCCCAAGCACAAGCGGAAGCAGAAGAAGAGAATGAGCGTTCTGAGGAACGACTCAATGATTTCAGTCAGGGAGCTGAAAGGAAAGAAGTTGTATCATTGAATCTAGCAGCAAAAGAATCCAAAGAGCGAGTAGTAAGATTTATCACTCCATGGGAGATGGAGCTAGAGATGCTGGAGGATTGGTTGAACAATCCAGGGCCAGCCAGAGAACTGGCAGAATTTGAGATGTTAGAGAAGAGGATGACTGAGCAGCAGGTCAGTCAAGAAGAGACTGCAGAGCTGAAGTCTGCAGCAGAGTGGCAATTTGAGGCCATAAATGAAGATGGAGAGGGAAGCATGGGAGATCATGGTGATCTGCCCAATTGCATAAAATTTTTCTAGCTGAGGAGACTGCAAAAACAGGACTAGCCATTGGAGCAGCTGGACCAAGTGATAGAAGATATCATAAGGTTGATGGTAGAGTCAGTAGACACTGCCAGTGAGGAGAAGCTGGGCAGAAAGGAAGCAACAGCAGCGCAGAAGCAGCAACAACAGCAGGATGGAGTGGATGAACAGCTCTAGAGAATGATTTGGGATCCAGGAGGATTTCCAACAGCTTAGAGGGGAAGCGCATGAGCAGGCGCTGATGATTTTGCAGCTAAGGAGTTTGATGCAGGATCATCTCTCCACGTCAGCCAGTCAGCCAGCCATCCATGCCGAGCGTATGCATTCAAAGCTAAAGAGAGAGGCGCAACCTCATTTGAATTTGAAATTGAATGTAATTAATGTTTTAAGCTGGTGAGCTGTAGAGTCGTGCCTTTGTGCAGGCGTAGAGTAGATCAACCTTTAATGTGTATAATGGCTGAGATCTAGATCTGATTCTGGACTAGACATCCCATTCAATGTAATTGAATAGGGTAGGTAGAGTTGGAGGGCAGAGCTCAAAGAGCCCCCTCAGGTAAAAGATATTTTTGTAGCGCATTTTGTAAGTAAGTAGAGAGGATATATGAGTTGAGTTGAGAAGAGCCAAAGAGAGCTAAGGAACACCATTGTAATTATAGGAATTTGCCATTGTTAATATAACATAGCAGTTTCTCCTACATTTCTGTGTTGAATGGATGTCTTTGTGTGTTCTTTCATATACAGTGAATGTATGTGTGTTAGATTGGCATTTGCAGGAGTGTGTTTGACTTCCAGGGTGAAGGTCTTTGAGGTTCATTCCAGGATGGCATGACAGAGTACTATGGTCTCTGAATACTGGTGCACTGAGGATGCACTTCTAAACACTGTGGGTTCAGACAAAGGTGTGCTGAGGCATAAGAGCTGGAGTCAACAACTCAGGAGAAAGACCTCAAGGTTGATGAATACCTTGGAGGCAAGGCTATGTATGAGAGACACAGTTGTAGACATAATTCTGTTGTGGATTCTGTAAAGGCTCTGCCAAGTGGGCATTGAGCAGGTGCAAGGAGTGCATAGAAGAAGAAATTTGCTGTGAGTTTAGAAGTCAAAATCTTTGAGGAGTTTTGTAGAGCTCTGCCAAGTGGTCATTGAGCATATGTGTTGCGGTGCATTTGAGGAAGAACTCTGCTGAGAGTTTGAAGGAGGACTAGAATCACTGAGGATTCTGAGAGCTCTGCGAGGAGGGCATTGAGCAGGTGCAAAGGGTGCATAGAAGGGACAGAACTGTTGAACATTATGTGGAGAAGATACTCCGCCAGGAGGGCATCCAGAAAGAGTGCAGATAGGCATAGAAGTGAAGAGAACTCTTTGAGTTCTGGAACTTAGAGGAAGAATCCACAGAGGGGTGTTCGTTAGGTTATTGAATACCTAGAAGGCTCAGCAAGAGGTTTCTTGAGCGAAGGACAGCTAGGAAGGTGTCAATTTGTCCATCTGAGGGAGAATAAGGACAAAATACCTTAGGGTTCTGAGTGTTTGTAAAAGCTCAGAATGGATAGCACCAGTGAGTGCATCTGAAGACTCTGCAAGGAGTGCAAGAGTTGGGAGAATCCTTTGAGGATTCAAAGGTAGAAACTCAGGAAGGGCAGCATTCTCATACGCATAGTAGAACTCACAGTCATGGAGTTCGCGGAGATGAAGCAAAGGTCGAGGCCTTTGAGAACGTGAAATTCTTCCAAGTCTAGGAATAAAGTGCAGAAGCTCAGGAGAGCACAACATCCGTCAGATCGACTAGAGGAAGAGATCTAGATCATTGATTTCCATGTCTAGGAGGAGATCAAGAGGAGCCTACAGAAGGAGGAGATCATCAGCCATCGGACCTCACTCAGAAATCCCGTAAGCTGTTGGATTGGGAGAAGATGCTAGGAGTTTAGCCTCTGGAGAAAGCGCACGAGGATAAAATATTTGGGTCATCATATCTAGAGCAGGTACCCGATAGCCGTCAGATTGGACAGGAGCTGCACGAGGTTTAGCCATCGGGATAGTAGTCATCGGCAAATCAGGATTCTCGAGGACAAGAGAATCAAGAAATTCCAAGTCCCGAAACCCCGGAAGGATCTGGACTGTCCATTGGTGGAGACACGTGGAGAAGATCGAGCGCCCTTCGGTACTTTGGTGCATCGGGAAATCGACATTCCCGTGGATAAGAGATCGGGTAAATCCAGGTTGAAAACCTCGGCATAATCTGAGTCATCCATTCAGGGGGATAGGTGTCAGAGATCCGGAGAGAGTCGGGATATTGGCCATCGGGAAATCAGAGTTTCTGAGGACAAGAAAATTGGGGCATCGAAAGTCTCTAAATCCCGGGGGAATCGAGAGCGTCCATCAGAAGGGATGCGTGGAGGAGATCGATGTCATCAGGAAAAGACCCGACAAGGAAGCCATCCATCGGTGTTTGGTTCATCAGGATATCGGAGATCCCAGTGACAAGTTGTTTTTTCACTTTGGAATCGCGAAACGCGATACCACGATCAGTGGGGGCCAGCTGTCAGCACATCAAGGCTGAGAAAAGAGCCATAGTTAAAGCCAGTTGTCAGTGCAATGGAGCGTCAGGATTCGAGGAGTCAGGAATCTCATAGGAATATGCCTTTAGGAATTTGAAACCCTGTAACCCCAACGGGGATAAGGTTGTGGTCACAGAGTAATGGTCACGTGGACTCGGGGCTGAGCTAGGAGGGCTAGCTGAAGTTAAAGCGTGTTGCGAATCAGAGGATCGCGGATCCAGGGGACGATTGCATTTTGACATCGAAAACCCTGAAACCTCGACAGAAGTATATGGCTGCGGTCATATAGGATAAGGTCACGTGGACCAAGGGCTTGTCCTGGAGGGTTAACGGAAAGGAGCCCATCGGGAATTTGAACCCAAAAACCCCTAACCAGAGGGGTTAAGGCCGGACAGAGAGATCATCGGTGATCATGGATTTGAGAGTGCTAAAACTCTCGATAGAGGAAAATCCGAAACCCCGAACCCTGAAACAGAGTCGGGGACAACCATGGTTAGGTGTAGAGGCTATGACAGGGAATTAAAGGACCTATGGATCGGGTTTTGCAGCAGTGATTCCCGAGGGAATCCAAAGAGATAATTCATCTCGTATGAGAATTTGAACGATCCTTAAGACCGGGAGGTCAAGCACATAAACCCTGCGGGGTATGTAGGAGCGTCGCACAATTACTTGGTAACAATTG